>JAODVQ020348752.1:0-24289 GCA_025400075.2 Phenganax stokvisi | reverse complement strand
TGAGAGATGTCAGTCCACTCAACACCATCCACCACCACTGAGAGGTGAGAGGAGAAGGAGGAGGAGAAGGAGGAGGAGGAGAAGGAGAAGGAGAAGGAGGAGGAGGAGAGGGAGAGATTAATAGTGACAGTATAGAACACTAACCATTGAGAATATCTTGTTTGTTGACTGGTCGACATAGAAACTGAGTAGTTGTTAGAATGACAATTGATGCTCCACTTTCTCCATCTTTTTCTTTCTTACGAGTCCAAATTCCTTTTCCTTTCTTGTCTCTAGATATTGTAGTAACACTCAGACCTTGTTCATCACTCACTGCCATCACACTTCGAACTTTCACTGATGTCTATTCAGAATAATTATCATAACAATCAATACAGACAAGAAAATCACCTTTTCTCTATCTTTCTTCCCAGTCCAATATTCTACTACCACTTCTGTAGCCTCTGATCCACCACTAACAGACAGAGAGATATATAACACAGAGAGAGAGGTAGAGAGAGAGAGAGAGGGAGAGAAAGAGAATACCTGGAAGCTGATGGTGGTGATGTTGGTTGCTGTGATTGTTCATCTGGTTCAATACTACCAATACTAACACTCTAAAATACAGGGAGAGAGATTATGAGAGTATGATAAAAATGGTAAGTCTTACAAACATGAATGGTAGAGAAATGGGAACAGTATTGAGTGGTCTGTGAAGGAAGATATGATATGTAACAACACATGAGAATGATATCAATTACTGGGAGTCAAATGATTGTCTGTAGAGGAGTACTTGAGCTACTGGTATGATATGAGTATGTACAGCAGAGTCAGTATATTGGAGGAGGAGAGAGGAGGATATGTTAGACCAGTTAATATCCAGAGGAAATGAAGAAGAGAGATATTTGTCAAGAAGCCACAATCGAGATGCTATAACTCCAGCACCTGGCAATGATAATGACACAGTTAGTCAGATGATGAAGAACTAACTGGTTGGAATAAGGATAAGAGTGATGGTGGACTCATTGACTATAATCTGTAGTACAAGTGACACCAACCAATCTTCTCCAATCACAACTACTGACAACATCTTCCTATCATCCAATGATACATACTTTAACTCATTAACAATACTTTTCACTAACCCAGTTAGTAGTGGGCAGAGATTGGAAGCCATTTTTTCAATTCCATTTTCTTTTTCTCCGACTACAATTCTCTCTCCTGCATCTCTTAGTACTACAGCTATACTATCTTCTCCTACTATCCATACTCTCCCCTCTCCTCCTCCTCCTCCTCCTCCTTCTCGTTCCACATTCTAAAACCAGCAGTTCGATTGAGATAATATAGTAGCTATGATTGCTCACAGAATAATGACACGTATCTTCATCAGACACTTGTTTCACTGATGATAATACTGGTGGCTGGTGTATAAACTCTGATCCCACCTCTGCAGACTAGTAGGAGAGGTCAAAGGTCAGTCACTAATTACTCACATACCTTTAGGCTATTAGGAATGCTAATCATACTGCATCTCTCAGAGTCAAAGAAAGGACTATGAAATGAATATGATGAGATGATGATAGAGATGAGGGCTGCTAACCTGAGAGTAGGTCTGGGAGGAGTAGAAGGACCGCCTTCTTCTTCTTCACTGTCAGAAATGGAAGATGCAAATGTGACAGCACACTCATTCTCTTCAACCTACATTACAATACATTCATAATTATCATTACTAGAATAGAACAGAGTTTGACCTGTAGGTCTTCCATTAATTCATCATCTGCTGTATGTGTCTTGGAGCTCTTTATTCCTAATAGTCTCAGCATTCTAGATGATGGCTAACAGAAATAGTCAGTTATTAATTCAGAGTGCAGGTATGTGTCTACTTTTGTTGTCTTATTTTTGAGTTTATGAGAATGAGGTGTTGGACGATAGACTTCACCTCCTTCACCACTGTCAGAGTCTGATCCATGAGTCTGAATATGCAATGTCATCTTCTTCATCATCACTAGATCCTACAGCAACAGATTCAGGTCATATAAAATGATGTATATAGTATATACTAAACCTTCTCTATGAGTGTCGAGGTATACTGGTGAACTAGTTAGACTGCCCACTGTCACTACAGCTACTGCCTGTGGTGGCTTCTCTGAGAACAGCAAAACCTCTCCAGTATAACCTCTCTGTAATACCTGTTGTGACATACAATAACTACCCCTCAATTTCCACCCCCTCTCTCTATCTCTCAATAACCTGTGACATCTCAACTGTTCCACTGGCAAGAGTTTTATATCCACCAATAGCTCTGTTTCTATATCTTTTCCTCCTTTGAACTCTGATCTGTAAAATATTTCCACCTCTCTTCAAGAAATGAGGATACTGTACAGAAGGTGTGGTTTAATTAGAATAAATTCACTAGTATGAAGAGTACCTGTAGAGAGAAAGTCAGTTGAAGTGGGATATCAAGAATACCAGATGAAGGTAGAGCAATCTCATTAGAACGGAGGAAACGATGAGGTGTCTTCATCGCCACAGCTACCACAACTGATGATAAGTTTGGTTCCAAAGATTGTTTGACTTCAAGTCTAGTAACTGTCACAATACATAGTCTAGTAACACAATTGTGAGGTACTCTCTTCACTTCCCATGTCGATAACAACTGCATCTGAGGAGGCAATGAAGCCACTGTGTGGCCAACATCATCAACGTCCTCTCCCGATTCGCCTCCTCCTTCCATTCGCATTCGTGACTCTTCCATATTTTATGTCTGCTGAATAGATAGATTATCTATGGCTGAATCAGCGTTACGCGCGCGCGCCGCCTATCTACAAGCCGCACGAGCCCCTCCCCCCAGCTAGCTAAATTTTTTACATACACAAAGCAGGAGAGCTGTCTCGAGAGCTATGGCTGAGGAGCTTGCAAAAAAGCGCCCAGGAACGGGCGGTCAAAAGCCTGTAGGTCTAAGAAGAGCAATGAGTGCAATTCAGAGGCCAAGTAGTGGTAGACCAATGAGCAGTGCAAGACCTCGAAGACCATATTCTGCCTACACGAAGAAAGGAAGTGAAGAAGACAGTCCTAAGTTTGAAGCTCCTCAAACCAACAGAGAGTGGTGGCGAGCATATCTCAAGGTCTTTGCCATTTATACTTTTAATAATTTATGCCTTGCATATCATATAATATAGGAGACTCCTATTCCTGGAACTTACAGCCAGAAAGGATTTCTTGAAGATCTTCGCAAGCAGTCAGGCACCTATCATTTCAGAGACACTCCAAGAGCAAAGTCAGCAAGTCACCAGAGGTTTAATAGATCAGGAGAACAGCTACTACCTGGAGCCTATGAAACCCCAGACTTCATACAGGACCTGAGCAGGAGGAAGAATTCTTATGGGTTCCTGTCCATAAAGAGAGGTGAAGAACCAAAAATAGGACATGGCTATGGTGATAAGGTAGGAATTATTCTTCAGTATGATAGTGTATTGGTAGACCCCCACTTACAGGATCTGGATACTGAACCAAGCAGATATAATGTTGTGGACTACAGTGGTGGGGCTGCTGAGAGAGATAGCAAGTTAGTTATCATTATTTCTCCAGTATCATTACTCTGTATATACACAGAACGAGCTCTTACAGATCCAGAGTTAAGCGGGAGATTAGCAGTGCCCATCAGTTCAGAATTGTCAGTGTAATTGAGTGATAGAAATGGTTGTTAATACAGTATGTGATTAGGTAAAAGGACCAGGTCCTGGTCTGTATGATGCTATGCCAATGAAGAAACCTACTGAGGTTACATCCAGTTTCAAATCCCGTGTTCCTAGATTCAATAGTCGCACAAATGTAAGCAGCTTCCTTCCCCCTAAGCTAAGCATTAATTACTATCCAATGATTCTATCCGGTGTAGAAGACACCAGGTCCTGCTGAGTACAACTGCTGCACCTCTACATTTGGTCAACCTAAGCCACTGCCTGCTGTAGTGCTTCACCTCCAGAAGAAACACCAGACATCAGTTACCTAATAGCCAGTGCATGCATTGTTTTCTATATCCACAGATCAATGTTTAGTTATTCAACAAAATAATAATGAAATCTTTAGAGACAACAAACACATGGCAATGGACACAGAAAAACTATACTAGTTTCGTAATGGTCTACTTGCTGGTCATCATGGCCACAAATTCTGTCATAGGAAAAGAGGAACATGAATACATGATTAGTTTTATCAACTAATACACAAACCTTCATAGTTGACCTGGCCATCTCCATCAATATCAGCCTCGCGAATCATCTCGTCCACCTCTTCATCTGTCAATTTCTCTCCGAGGTTAGTCATCACGTGACGTAGCTCGGCGGCGGAGATAAATCCATTGCCGTCCTTGTCAAATACGCGAAAGGCCTCGCGGATTTCTTCCTCAGAGTCGGTCTCCTTCATTTTCCTGGCCATCATAGTCAGGAATTCAGGAAAGTCGATAGTACCGTTTCCGTCAGCGTCAACCTCATTGATCATGTCTTGTAGCTCAGCTTCGGTGGGGTTCTGTCCGAGAGAGCGCATCACTGTTCCCAGCTCCTTGGTAGTAATGGTACCATCACCATCCTTATCGAAAAGGGAGAAAGCCTCCTTGAATTCGGCGATCTGTTCCTCAGTCAGTTGGTCAGCCTATAGATAGAAAATATCTCACTATCGACCAAGAAATATTGATCTAACGTACCATTCTATTCGAAGGTGCTCACTTGAAAGTCACAGCAGCTATCGGAGGAAATGTTATTTAGAAGTTCTTGGCGGAAAGAAGGCGAGTGCCCGCGAAATTTATACTGCGATGATTTCCGCTCCATTTCCGCCTTTGCAACAACGAATCTGATTGGATAGGTCCTTTGCAACAAAACTGTTGCTAAGGAACCAATTACTTGATCCATCAAATATAATGCGCATGTGTGTACGGGTATGAATGGTCACGTGATTGTCATACGACAGAGCGGTGGTTAATATGCGCATGCGCAGACTAGCAGGGTCTTTTGTCTTCGCCACGTGAACTGAAGGGGAAGAGGGGCTGGGAAGGTTAGTTTATGATCACTGACTACGCACTAAAAATGGCTTATTCTGGCGCCGTTTGTCACTAGTACTTACGTTGTTTGAAGAGTGTATTAGTAATTTGATTTCTTCCTGAAGGATGCAGATCTTCGTCAAGACACTAACCGGCAAGACCATCACATTAGAGGTATTATTGTGTGTTAAACCATGCTCTGGAAATCAACTATTACTAGGTCGAGGCCAGCGATACGATAGAGAATGTGAAGGCTAAAATCCAGGACAAAGAAGGTTTGTTTGCTGACAAAGCAGATAGCTAAGGCTAGGTATTTATTGATTGCTATAGGGATCCCCCCTGACCAGCAGAGACTGATCTTTGCTGGGAAACAGCTTGAAGATGGCCGTACTCTGAGTGACTATAACATTCAGAAGGAGTCAACACTTCATCTTGTTTTGCGTTTACGTGGAGGAGGGAAGAAAAGGAAAAAGAAAAACTACACAACTCCCAAAAAAATCAAACATAAAAAGAAGAAAGTATGTATCAACTCTTTATAGCAGTCACATCATGATATTGCTCTGTCTACAGGTGAAACTAGCAGTGTTGAAATACTACAAGGTTGATGACACAGGCAAGATCCAGCGACTAAGAAGAGAGTGTCCTGGTCCTGAATGTGGTGCTGGTATTTTCATGGCTGCACATTTTGATAGGCAGTACTGTGGCAAGTGTGGACTGACCTATGTCTTTAAGAAGGATGATAAATGAATAATGTGTCATAGTAGTTGTTAATATTGCTCTGTAATAAATCTTTTATGACATTTGAACAGATGAAATAATAATTATGCATACAAATTAGAAACCAAAGTCCCAATTAATGGAAGGAGGGACACTCCGTTTTGTAAAGGCAATAACTTTATCTCCTTCCCTCCACTGGACAGTGTTTGAGGTGAAGCTAAGTCCACACTCTGTCTCTTTTTTGGCCTCAGAGACATCATTTCTTCCTTGTTTCATTCCTGACAGCCTCCCTTCATGAACTACCTACAGCTCATATTAATTAGAGTGGTGGGTGTGGTCACCAACTTCTCCATCTCTCATAAGACGATATGTAGCTGAACGGAGAAGACGACCACTCTTGACACGACATCCACCAACTACTCCTGCTTTAGCTCCTGTCAATTTGAATGTTTTCAGAACAACTGCTTCTCCTATAACCTCCTCTTCTTCTTCCCATGGCAATGATTGCTCCACCTCATCCTATAATATATACTATCATCATTATGATCTGCTGTGTCAGAATATTACCTTCAGTAGTTGCAGTAGTTTGTAAATAACATTGTGAGTGTGAATTGTGACTTTCTTTTCTTTCACCAGACCACTCACTGTCCTGTTTGCACCCACTCCATATGCCAAGATTATACCTTGTCATTAGGTTCAAAGGTCATTCATTTTACGAGTGTGTCTTACTGCCAGAAGATGCTGCTAGTTCTACATCACTCTCAGTGACAGGTCCCACTCCTGAATGAACAACTCGAATTGCCACTCCTTCTGGTTGTCGTTTCTTCAACACATCTACCATAACCTCCACACTACCTGCTACATCTCCTTTTACTACTACACCAATACTCTCCTCCTTCTCCTCCTGCATTTTACTCAACTCGGTATGAGATATGACAGGATTTGAGGCTCTGTATTGTATGACATCACGAGCCAGTGATTCACTGTCAGCCTGCAGTAAGAAATAATATTAATATGAGAAGAGTAGGTGTACTAGCCTCTTCCCCAGGCTCTCAGTACAAGTGAAATATTATGTGTTGATCCTTGAACCTGTGAAAGCTTGCAATTGGGTCAAAGGTCAATGCACAATAATGCATGCTCGGGAATGTCTGGGGATGAGACTAGTGATGAACGAGACCTGTAGACAGTATTCTCCAGCATTAGGAAGATCTCTCCATCCAACAGTCATGACTGGTGTTGATGGAGAAGCCTCTCTTAATGGTTGCATTCTCTCATCAAACATTGCTCTGACTTTCCCTAGTGCTCTACCAGCTACTAGTATATGACCACATTTCAATGTTCCATGACGTACAACTAGGCTAGCAACTGGTCTGTGATAGAGAAATAGATGATGGTACGATGTGTTAATTCTTACCCTAGTCCTCTGTCAATATGAGACTCAATAATAACAGCCTCTACTGGACCAGTTGCATCTCCTTTAACCGAACTCAGTTCTGCTTCGGCTAACAGAGCTTCTTCTAATTGGAGCACACCACTGCCCTATTACAAAAAATGGTTCTGAAGTGGACAACAGTTGATAATATTATGTCATACAGTGAGAGCTGATATATGTACACTCTGAACATCTCCTCCAAATCTCTCCAGCTGAATGCCACACTGTAGTAACTCCTTCTCCACTCTCTCCTACACATGAGCAATATAGCTCTAATCTTACTCCTCCTCTCTCCTTACTAACAGGGTCAGCTCCTGGTTTGTCACATTTATTAATAGCCACAACTGTAGGAACACCAGCTGTTCTGATTATTTCAACACACTCTCTGGTCTGTAACATCACTCCATCATCAACTGCCACTACTAATACCACTATATCAGTGATACTAGCACCGCGTGCTCTCATTGCTGAAAATGCTGCATGACCTGGAGTGTCCAGGAATGTCAGTCTCTCTCCACTGGACAACTGCACTAAACACATGTTAATAATGATATCATATGAATTATATTGACTCCACCCACCTGAAAATGCTCCGATGTGCTGAGTGATACCACCAGCCTCACCAGCTGCTACACTTGTTTTCCTCAACCAATCTAGCAACGTTGTTTTCCCGTGGTCCACATGACCCATTATAGTTACCACTGGTGGGCGTGGCTTTAATACATTCTGGTCTCTGATGGCTGGTATAATATCTACAGCAGCTGTTTTTACTTCCCTAGTCTCTACAGCCCTCCCTCTACTTCCTTTCTGATAGTTTGTAGCCGAGTTTAACAGTCTTACATCGCGACTGCATAGCCTCATAATACATCTCCGTAGCATTTTGCATCTGGACAAAGGTCAAAGGTCGTACAGCCTAACACGTGGGTGGTTGGTGTGAGAGAATGGAGAGTCGAGAGGTATGTATTAACAATGATGTGTGTAAGATTATAGCTTTTTCTCATAGAAACAGAAGTTAAATCAAGCGAAAAAACGAACTAAACCCCATATAGTACATACATAGTGTATTATGTGTTTTAGTTACTAGTTGCTGTATTGTAGAATAAGGAGGAAGAGGAGGAGGAAACTGATTATGATTGGTTACTAACTCTACTTGAACCTGGCCAGAAGAGGAGGAAGAAAAGCTCATCAGCTGTTAGTTCTCAGACCACTGCCTTAATTGAAGATGGGTGTGCAGCAAGGGATGTTCTTCCTGACAAGCCAGAGGAGGAGGAGGAGGAGGAGGAGGAGGAGGAGGAGGAAGAGGAGGAGGTGATGAGTGATAAAGAAGCTAAAGAAATAGGTACTGGAAGGCAGATCAGCAGTACTTGCTAATAAAACATCTTTTCAGATTATTTTAAGTCTCATTTTGATTATCTGCTGACTGATGAACAAGTTGAATATGTCAGTTCAACTCATCCTCTATCATCTTCCTCTTTCTCTGCACTATTGGGACTGGTATCTATCAGACCAGGTGTGTTTGATATCCCAATCCAACCTCTCTCTCTGTCCCAGATCAATGTAAGACAATGCTCACTAGACTATGGTTATAATGATGGAATCACTCTGATAGGTGAAGAAGAAACTAAGATATAATTGGAAGAGTTCAGTTAGGAAATTAACAAGTCTTCAATCTCATCTGCTCCCTATCATCTTCTCCTATAAGGTGGCTATATTGATATTACCATAATAGCAATAGTTTGCATAAGCTTGGAAGACACTCTAAGATTTTCAATGTGCACACCTAAGCATATTTTGACCGTGCGCCAGAGTTACATTTGTATGTAATAATGTGCTGCAAAACATGCTAAATGTACCATTCAATAATTTCCTGCTATATAATAGTATTACAACTATATCTTAATATTGTGGAGCAGGACTTGCTGTTTACTCAGAGGACTACAGAAAATTCAAATCAGATGAGACAACTCTATGTCCTGCACTCTCTCAATCATATTCTCAAGTACTTTAATCTCTCTCTCAATGAACTATTTAATACAATAATTGTTTAGAACTAAATCAAAAGTTTTGAAGAATAACCAGAGACTGCACCAGGCATCAAAAGAAGGGCAACAAATAGAGTTAGTGCAACTCTCATGCCACAAATAATGATATGATATTTGTATTCAGAGATCTCAGAGATCATGGTCTAACACGACCAAAAGTTCTCATCATTGTTCCATTCAGACACTCAGCTCTACTAGTGGTAGAGACTCTAATATCCCTGCTCCTCCCTCCTGGACAGGTCAGTGAATACAGAGAGGAAGGGGTTAAAATGGTTTTGTGTAGGGAGTGGTGCACAATCAGAGACGGTTCAGAAGAGAGTACAGTGGAGAAGAAGGAGAGACTGAGAGTAGTAGAATTATTTCAAAACCATCTTCATATACTGAGCTGTTCACTGGAAATATTGATGACTGTTTTAAAATAGGAATTGCAGTGAAAGGAAAGACGATTCGATTATTTGCAGAGTTTTATTCAGCTGATATAATAATAGCATCTCCTATTGGTCTTCGCACTATCATTGGAGCTGAAGGGTTAGTAGTGGAGCCAATGTCATGTTATAATATGATTTTATTGTACAGAGAGAAGAATAGAGACTTTGACTTCCTCTCATCTGTGGAGGTTGTAGTAATGGACCAAACTGATATATTCCTCATGCAGAACTGGGAACATCTTACTGTATGTCTTTCTTTATTTTTACCCTTCCTACCACCACCTCCTCTCTCTCTCCTCCTCCTCTCTCCAGCATGTGGTGAACCATCTCCATCTTCGTCCTAAAGAGGATCATGGAACAGATTTCTCTAGAGTTAGAATGTGGGCTCTCAATGAATGGACTCATCTTTATTGCCAGACAATAATAGTATCATCATTACTGACACCAGAAATTAACTCTCTCTTCTCTGGACGTCACAGTATCCTCAAACTCCTCTATAGATTACATAATAATATCGCAAGTACTCTTGAGCAATAGCAAGTAATATTGTTCTTAACATGATATAGATTATGCAGGAGGAGTAAGATGTGTGAGAGAGAGAGAAGGAGGGAGTGTAGAACAGGTAGCCAAACAGCTACCTCAGATGTTTCTCAAACTCTCTCCCTCTCTCTCTCCTCTTCAACTACCAGAACACAGACTGCAACAATTGTCATCACAGGTCAGAGGTCATTTGCATATCCCTCATTAATGCATTCCACAGGTCTTGTCTAGTTACCATGGAGATTTAATGAGAGGAACACTAGTTTTCATCCCATCCTACTTAGATTTCATAAGAATTAGAAACTTAATGAAGAAACAAGACCTGTCATATGCTACTATTAATGAGTGAGTCGTTGATTTTGTGACCAAAATATTCAATGATTAATTTTTACAGGTATTCGACAGCATCAGCTGTGTCCAGAGCTAGAACACAGTTTTTTCAAGGCCTAGTTCATTTCCTATTGTATACTGAGAGAGCTCACTTCTTTCATAGGTAATTATTATTGACTAACTGATAATTATTGGGGTCTTCCTCAATTGCTAGGTACAAATTAAAAGGAGTGAAGCATTTATTGGTCTACTCTCTCCCTGTTTACCCCGAACATTATTCTGATCTTGTGAATATGATTGAAGAAAATGGCAGTATACAAGTCATGTACTCTCATTGGGAACAATTAGCTCTAGCTAGAGTGGTGGGCGGGGCTAGAGCCAAGACAATGATAACCAGTTCAGACTCAACACATATGATTGTTACAGGAAAACAGTCTCTTTAAATGATCAGATTGCAATATTGAGATATGAGAATTTGGCATCCTGTAGTTAAGAACAACAACTCAATGGTTATAAAATGTTTGGTTGAATATTGAACCTTTGATAGTCTCCGTTTTATTCCTTTCTGATAGAACTGAAATAATCTCTCTCCTATTTTCTCAGCACCAGTCAAACATACCTGTAACTAATAGGTAGTCACATGACATCACACAAAAGTCATGTGATCTGTTAATACCATACTTTTGGTATGTTTAATACTAAAAATCGAGTGAACGTGCAGGTGGTATTATGCATAATATTCCAGAGTTGTGGCTCTCTTGTGGTGGTAACAGTGAGGCAGGTATATAGGCAGCTGTGCTAGAAATTGGTTTCTGCTCCATTTTCACTAATGCCACCTTTTTCTCTGTTTTAACGATATGGTTTATTTACATGGTGTATTGATGTGGATCTCTCCTATTTGCTGCAATACTGACACACCTGTTGTAAGGAGTATGCACCAGTGGTATGAGTAGCAATGATATTTCCATTAGAACAGTTATTAATGACAGTCACTACACTCCCATCTGTCTAATAGATAATAGTAGAGATAGAAGCAAAGGAGTAGGAGAAGGAATACCTGGTATTGGTCTAGAGATGGGTCAATAATTGTGTCACCATTCGAGAGACAAGAAAATGAAACAGCAGAGAATGGAGAAGAAAGAGGGGTACCAGAGTCTAGTAGAGCTAGACATAATGCCAGACAGAGAGTAGACAAGACCTAACAAAAAGTATGGTAATATATTATTATTATTATTATTTTGGCTATTGGCTAACAGAGCCATGGTCAGTAACAATCTGAAGAATGATAGAGACACTAGTGTGAGGATGGAGTGAAATCAGAATACATTCCTCGCAGCATCCTGTTAATAGCTCCTCCCACAATCTCTCTCTTACTCCACCTTGACCTCTCGCTGGTTTCACTTGTATCTCAATTGCTGATCTATTCAAATCATCATAATTATTAGCTACTACATTGTCTTTGTGTATAACAAGATTTCCTGACCTGTCTGGCTTCTCTTTAGTTACTCTCACTTCTACTGGACCATAAACAGCTGCTAAGACGACGGTGTCTCCTTGAGAGACGCGCACAGAGCCGTCTGCTCGCTCTAACACTCCAAACTCACAACCAAGCGGTCGCCGCAGTCCCGTAGCAGCAGCCATGTGCGTGAAGTGGGCGTGGTCAATACTCACATGATTGCTGACTCAGCAGAGTAAACAGAAAAGGGGGGTCAGAGGGCTACTATCAAATCATGACTCATTGGTTTCATCGCAATCCGTTGAAGGCTACAGTTCCAGTAAAGTTTGATGGTCTTAGAAAATGTGGTAAAGGTGACAAATGCAACGAGGTTGTGACGTAAGTAAAGAATATAACGAACTAAACGGCATTGAATAGTGTCTTGTGTAGACAACTAAAAGTGTGTCGAACTCACTTTTTGGATTTGGTCAACAACGCAGCCAGTGGTGTGGATGAAGTGACAGTTGCCTTCACAGAGTATCTGGGTCTAGTGAAAGGATTGGTTGAGGCTCCGCAGGGTGGAGAGAGTAAATTGAGGACTCTCACTACATTTAAATGGACCAATTCTCTTCAAGGCAGGACACCAAGGTAGTATCTCTAAGAATTGACAATGAATGATAGTGTATTATCAGTATACAGACTGATGCCTGGTTTGAGATCATATCTATTGTAATGAACATGGCTATATGGCATACCAAACATGCTGCTGTTAAGGCCTCCAATGATAGGTAACCACACCCACTGCCCTTTTTTATGTTGCCATGACAACATATATCAGTATAACAGTGGATGAAGCAAAGGAAGTGCATCGTTCTCTGAAACTAGCTGCTGGAATGTTTCTTCACATCAAGGATAACTTACTGCCTAAACTACCTGCTACTCCTGAGAAAGGAACTGATTTTGATGTACGAGTAGTTGAAGCATATGCTGCTCAATCACAGGCTGAAGCTCAGGAGGGTCTGTTCTCTCTCCTCTTCCTCCTCCACTCTCACATACACCATCTCCACTTTGTTTCAGTGACTTTGGGAAGAGCACTAGAACTTGGTCACAAGCCTACAGTTGTATCAGCTCTAGCGGCAGAGACAGGTCAGCAGTTCACTCTAGCAGGGGATGCTCTGAAGACATTGGATCCTACTCAATTCAATAAGTGGGCCACCTATCTTGCTCTAAAAGCAGCCTTCTACCAGTCATATGTATGTTAATGATAATCAGATGGTACTGATCTCATACTGCTGCTGTGTTTGTCTCTATAGACTTATTGTTTCTTTGGCAAGGAGCTCTTAGAACAAGAGAAATGTGGTGACTCCATTAAAGTTCTACAGCACAGTAAAGCATGTAAGTCAACTTACATGTGGTGTTACATATCTTTAAATAATGAACTGGCAGTATGTGAGAGAGCTACAAAACTGTGTGAGAAGTATGCTCGAACTAAAGGTCCTGGCAGTATTGCTAGACCAGAGAGACACCCTTTCTTCCAGAAGCTGGCTCCTATGGTGAAATTACATTTGGATAAGAGTACTCGTGAAAATGGTTTTATGTTAGTGTCATTTCTATCATTCCTCAACCTCTAACAATACATGTGTATTACAGATATTACCAGAAGGTACCTGAGGATCTGCCAGAGATTGAACATCATCAAGTATATGGCTTGGCTACTCCTGAAGATTTTGTCTTGCCACCTCATCATCCTCTCTGGACTGAGGAGGTTTACACATCCTTCCAGTTCACTTCTGATGCCAGCGAGAAATATGACACCAAGGTTTTAACCAATATCTATCTCTTATTAGCCACCTATCTCTCTCACACTATATCTATCAGGCTTCAGCTAGCCAGGAGGAGATTGGACCAGTCCCAGAGCCAGATATTGCACCTGGTAAAGTTCCTGAGCCTCAGACCAAGTCAGGCTGCTCAATTTCCTAATGGAAAACTCCAACCATTTTTGTTTGTTTCGTGTAAATACAGTTTTTAACTCGCTCTGTTACGCGCACGCGCAGCATGCTGAGGCTCAACGACCAACGTAAAGCGCATGCGCAACGGCACCTCCTGCGACGCCGGATCTAAAGAGGGGGAGGGGCTGCTGTGACCACACGTGTGTCTGAAAATGGAGGAAGAGGCGCCGTACAAGGCAGAGTACGCCAAATCTGGGCGCGCAGGATGTAAACTGTGCAAAGGAAACATTACGAAAGATACGCTACGACTAGCCAAGATGATCCAGGTAATTGGTGGACACTCGTTCTTCAGTGCTCACGTGCTCCACGTGTTTTTGTAGTCGCCACATTTTGATGGGAAGCAGCCGAACTGGTATCATTACAGTTGTTTCTTTAAGACATGTCAACCTGGGGCTCTAGCAGAAATTAGTGGATTTGGTCATCTGAGACCTACTGATCAGGATAGACTAAAAAACTCTCTACAATCTAATTCTACAGCTGCAAGAGGAGGAGGAAAGAAAGGAAAAGGTCACGTGACTACTCGTTCAGATCTAAGTGTCGAGTATGCCAAGTCAAGTCGCAGTAGTTGTAGAGGCTGTCATTCCTCTATTGATGCTGGTGATATCCGTGTGGCAAAGATGGAGGCATCTTCTCCTTCAAAGAAATTTGCAGGGCAAATTCCTCACTGGCATCATGTGACATGTTTTCTTGAGCATGTTAAGGAGTTAGGAGCTGTGGGTGTTAATGCAGAGGAGTTGAGTGGATTTTAAAAACTGAAAAAAACACACCAGAAGGACCTCAGAGCAAAGTTCACTTCAATCATTGGGAAAGGCGGCAAGTGAGTATAGCACTATTCACCACAAGAAGAGTTTTAATAGCCCTATATATATATATATATATATATATATATATAGGAAGTGAAAATTGTGCAAAGTTGAGTAGTTATTGTATGAATTCAGGAAAAGGAAAATGGCAGTAGAGTTGACTGATGATAGCGGAGATTTGAAGAAGACAAAAATTGATGACCAGAAACAGAAGACATTGAGAGTATGTCAGTGGTTAATGTAGAATTCATTAAAATAATAATTAATAGGAGCAGGGAGAGGCATTATGGAAGATAAGAGACCAGTTGCAAGAAAACCTCAAACTGTCTGATCTCAGACTAATGCTGGAGGCTAATAATCAGTTTATTCCTAGTGGAGAAAGCAAGGTATTCTCCATCCTCTCCCTCTTATAATAATATGAATAATAATTATTATTGTTGTTATTATTATTATTATTATTACTTCAGTTGTTGAATAACTGTGCTGATGGTATGCTGTTTGGAGCTCTAGAACTTTGTCCGGAGTGCAAAGGTCAATTGGTTATTGGTAACTATAGTTACCATTGCACTGGAAACATCAGTTCCTGGACCAAATGTGTATATAGTACATGTGATCCTGATCGTGGTGGCTGGATTATTCCTGATAGCCTGAGAGAGGAGATTTCATGGCTGTAAGTCTTACCCTGTGTTGAGTGGTTTAACTGAGTTCTGTAGGAATAAATTCAAATTTAAATCTGGTGGTTTACGTCTTTTCGAAGAAGCTCCTGCTGCTATAGAGACAGCTTGTTCTAGTTCTAGTGTTGTATCAAAGAGCAGGTTAGAACTAACAAAAACTTCTCTTTCATTATCTGTCTTTCTCTTTGTGTGCATGCAGTTCTAGTGCTGCTGGTGTACAGACTCCTCTTCAAGGATTCACTGTCTTCATTATTGGCAGACTCAAACAAAACAAGGTCCTCTCTGTTCTCATACCCAACCCTGACACGCAGAGGTCCTGTCACCTGTGCCTACTAGCCCCACAAAGCCCAGGCACACCTTACTGCAATGGCGACTGTGGTTACCAATAATGTACTTCATGCCTCATAGAGGCAAATCATTTAACAGAGCAAGAGAGTCGACAACTATCGGCTATGTAGACCTGTCCAGGTACTGGCTGAGTAGGACCCCATATGCATTATAATATTGCAAGCCAAAGTCACACCTAAAAATAAAAATGTGACTGGGATTGATCTCACGACATCTACATAGGTCCACTGCTGGCTGCCTAAGACTTCACACCAACCACGCCACTTTCTAGGTCTTTTCTTATCTTATCTTATCTTATCCTTATCATTCATATGTAGGCTGAACTAACACATATAGTTGAGAGCATGGGAGGAAAGGTGGTAGCCAAGGTGACTGAGCGGACTACAATATGTGTTAGTAATGAAGGTATTGAATTGAGTATATAGGAAGGAGAGGAATGTGATTGAATGTTTAGGTGAAGTGGAGAAGATGAGTAAGAAGATGAAGGAGGTGGAAGAGTGTGAGGTCCCAGTAGTTGATGAGGAATATCTGGAAGATGCTAATAAAGGAGGAGCTCTTTTGAAGATTCCTTCTCATACAATTAGTGGTTGGGGTGCCAGTAGAACATCTATTACTGCAGAGGAGATGAATGACTATGGAGGAGCCAAGTCTACAGGTTGTTATCACTCTCACTATAATAAACCAGTGGTTGTCTGTCAATAGGTTCTAGTGTCATGAAATTAACAGTGAAAGGTAGTTCAGCAGTAGATCCAGAATCAGGTCTCTATACATGCATGTAATGAATTATTCATTAGTGTGGTCTATAGGTCTTGAAGACAGTTTTCATGTGTTAGAAGAGAAAGGAGTTGTTTTTAATGCTGTTCTTGGTCTAGTGGATATCAAGAGAGGCACCAATTCTTATTACAAACTACAGTTATTGGAAGGAGATTCTATAAGGAGTTATTATCTGTTCAGATCATGGGGAAGAGTAGGAACTAATAATATTGGTAGCAGCAAATTAGAGGTGAACATATCAATTATTTCTTATTGATGGAAATATAGGTTTTAACTTCAGAATTTTGGAGCATCAAAATCGGCAGCAAAGGAAGCATTTGCTGGTCTATTTGAGGAGAAGACAGGAAACAACTGGAAGGATCGTGGAGACTCGTTTGTGAAGAAACCTAACAAGTTTTATCCTCTAGAGATTGATTATGGCACTAACGAGAAGGCGGAGTCATCTCTGTCATTGAAAGAAGTGAGGTCAAAGTCCAATCTTGATCCAGCAATACAGGATCTAGTGAGATTGATATTTGATGTGGAGAACATGAAGAAAGCAATGATGGAGTTTGAGGTGAGTTGAGATCGAGGTGAGAGTGGAGTTTCATTTTCTGATTTAGATTGACATGAAGAAAATGCCACTAGGGAAACTCTCTAGTCGACAGATGAGGAGTGCTTATTCAGTGCTGACAGAGTTGCAGCAGGAATTAGCTGGAGCTGCTAGTCCTAGTCGTATTCTGGATGCTAGTAACAGGTTATTTCTCATTATCTCCTACTTTTTCCTGTATGTGGGACAGTCTGTGCCACAGATTTTACACTCTCATACCTCATGACTTTGGACTGAAGAAACCTCCATTGTTAGATAATGAAGACATTATTAAAGTGAGACTATTGAGGGATTGTCTGCTCAGAGTCAATTAAAATAGGGTTTCACTGCATCTCTTTCTTTCACAATAGGCCAAGACACAAATGGTGGACAATCTTCTAGAGATAGAAGTGGCATACTCACTGCTACAAGAGGACAGCAGAGGAGACCCAATTGATACCAACTACAATAAACTAAAGACTGATTTGAAGGTCTTACCAAAAGATGAAGATGAATTTCTTACAATTAAGGAGTATGCTGCTAACACACATGGAGCGACCCACACTTCTTATACTCTAGAGGTCCTGGAGGTATTCTCTGTCTGTCGTCATGGAGAAAACAAACGCTACAAGCCATTCTCTAAACTACCAAATCGTATGTTACTGTGGCATGGCTCTCGGATCACAAACTTTGTTGGAATTCTCTCCCAAGTGAGACCACAACTCCTTCCTCAGCCCACTTTCAATTATTACATACATAGGGGCTACGTATAGCACCACCAGAAGCTCCAGTGACTGGCTATATGTTTGGAAAGGGAGTGTATTTTGCTGACATGGTGACGAAGAGTGCAAACTACTGTCATACCTCCTCTTCTCAACCTGTTGGTATTCTTCTTCTCTGTGAGGTAGCACTTGGAGACATGTGAGTTCCTTTCTTTCCTTCCTCTCCTTATTTACCTACCCCTTTTATTATTAGGTATGAGCTGACCAGGTCAAAGTTCATAGAGAAGTTGCCAGCAGGGAAGCACAGTACAATAGGAAAGGGTAAGACAGCGCCAGATCCTGCTGACCATGTTATCACGGATGATGGTGTCCTGATACCAAAGGGGCGTGGTCAGTCTACTACAGTCACTGATACTGCTCTGCTCTATAATGAGTACATTGTATATGATGTGGCTCAAATAAGCATCAAATATTTACTGAAATGCCATTTTCATTACAAGTGGTAGTGTGTTCATCACTTATAAACTCAAGTCACTTATAACTCAATGTCTATGGTACTTATGAAAGTTGATTGTTGATATTTTATTATCAATCATTGGAAATTATAAAATAAAAATCAATTCAGTGAGGTGGTAGGTGCTGAGGAGGAAGATGAAGACAGATATGGAGGTGCTGAAGATAGTTTAGGGCAGAATTCTGTTGACAGATATGGACCAGCAGGATGACTTGACAATCCCCTCAACCACTGCCATAATACTGCCACTGCCTCTCGAGATGTAGAGAGAGATGGAGGACAAAGGTCAATCAGCGACTCTGCAGCACACAGCTGTATAGACAATGGAGCTGTATATATAGATAGAGGAGGGAGGTGAATGAGAGAGCCACGATTTTGAGGTATTGGTGGAATCTTACTCTCATTTCTTATGAGAAGTGATAAGAGAACTTTCTGCAACTGAACAAGTGAAGAATCAGAGGAACCTGCTCCTTGTTGACCTATGAACCCTGTAGATACAACAATAATTAACAGGGCCTAACAAACTACACTTCTTAATTACCTAGTAATCTAACCACAGCCATAACCGTAGCCTCAGGAACACTTTCTCTTTTACCATTCCATGATTGAAGAATAGGCCACACATGAGCTTTAATTAGAACATCACTGGTCCATATCCAGCCCTTGAACCAGGAAATAAGTCTCAGGGTGTGCACTAATTGGAAAGTTAAATGAGATGGACGTGGCCTACACCATCCTTGACAAGGCTCCATCTCAACAGTCACTCTTTGACTGGTCTGAAGTAGTTGCAACACAACGAAAGCCAATTTGTCAACAGTCTTGGTTGTAATGGTCTGGTAAGACAAGGGATGATGTAATAATGATGTAATGGTATATATGTAGCTTACTTGTCCAGTACTCCAGCGACAGAGGGTATGCAGTTTGCTAATATGGTGTTGACTGAGACCTCCTTGCTTCATTGTTGCCGTGACAACTACTTCCACAGCATAGCTTAGTGGTTGAGCCTCAACACCAGACAGATTTATTCTCCCTTCACGAACCACCTCAACATGTTCATCACGAGCAAACACATTTGGCCACACCCCTATCATTCCTGTGATGACAGGCATTTCATTAGGAGAGAGAGGACGACGAAGTAGATCACAGGCCTGAAATAGAACTCTCTCTTTCTGACCCAACAGTCTGCATACTCCTGTAAAGATTCGAGCAAAGGCTGCTAGTCGATGGAAATTAAGAAGAGGAGAGAGTATAGCAGAAGAAAGTGCAGTGGCTAGTTCTGTTAGTAGCTGAGTCTGAGAAAGAAATTATTTTATAACCAAATATTGATAATTGGTAAGAGTATACCAGAGATGAGTTTAGTTGTGCAGCATGATAGACTAGAGACAACAGTTGAGTCTCAGGTCTTATGATGGCTGGAGGGAAAGAGGAAGAGCTTGGACAGTCCAATACTTTGGACTTAACATCACTACAGATGTTGTTATAGGTTGCCACAACATGTTCAATACGAGGAATATAACATGTTTGTAGGTACTGGAGAGGTAGAGAGGAAGAATATTCTACATAACTTAATAACTATAATAACTTACAGTGACCAGAGATCGAGAGAAGATGAGAGCATTAGAACAGTTCCATGGGTCACTGGTAAGATGAATAGCCATAGAGAGAGGGATCTGTCCTGTTACCATTCTTTCAATTACATTTCCTATATCTAAAATACATTCTTTAGTTATTCCACCAACACATTACTATCTGTATTTTCACTTACAAGCAAATGCCTTTTGTTTAGGTTGTCTTCTGCATCCTAGCATTGCTAGAAAGAGAGAGAGAGATAGGGGTGTTACTATAGTATTGCCTGAGATCTGAGACACTTACTTTTCTTCTTACGAAATGGTCGAGGGTTATGTACTATCATTGACTGGACCCTTAGCATGGCAGTGAGCAGCCAGTCCGGAAGAGCTAGTGGACAGCTGAGCTCGGGACATAGTGATTTCTGCAACACTGATGGCTCCATTCTTGATACAGACATAGATACAGAGTGAGAAGATGATGAGGCTGAAGATGAGGTTGAAGAGGAGGACGGTGTTTGGAGAGGTACTTCAACTTGACCAGTTGCACCATTGGTTGCTAGGAGGTTAGCAAGAATTTCATTAGTGGTTGTCTCTCCAGATGTCTCCGGACCATCTGCCATATTAGTAGCTGCAACTGAATAGCCAACAGCACCATCACCTTCAGAAATAACATTTTCTATCTTCTCCACTGCAACACCTGATGACATGGAACCTGTAGCCTCCTGCTCAGAATCCTCCTCTGATAATACAGAGAATTTCATCATCTTCTTCAGCGGAGCAATATTTGGTTCCCCTGCAGTTCTCTTGGCATAGTTTATTGTATTCCTCTCAACACCATTATTTACTGCTTTTACTTCAAGAGGAACTGAAGGAGATGAAACTGGGGGAACCGTGTCAGATGGAACTTTGGGAACTGCGGCAGATGGAACTGGGGGAACCACATTAGATGAAACTGGAGGAACTGCCGCAGATGAAGCTGGGGGGGCCGTGTCAGATAAAACTTGGGGAACCATGGCAGATGGAACTGGGGGAACCGTGACAGAAGGATCTGGGGGAACTGCAACAAATGAAACTGGAGGAACCGTGTCATGTGAAACTGGGGGAACCGTGTCAGATAGGACTTGGGGAACCGTGTCTGATGGAACTGGGGAAACTATGTCAGATGAGACTAGGGGAACTGCAGAGGATGAAAATAGAACTACATCAGAGGAGGCTAAAGGAGCTAAGGGAGATGTGTTTAAGGAGACTAGTGGAATTGGAGGAGGTGAAGAGGTAGCAATGAATGATGCAGGTAAGTTGAGATCAATAGTAATGCTGTTGTTGTGTTCAATAATCTCTCCATCTTCTATTAGATCACTCGGTGAACTACTGTCAGTATCTTCACCAAATAGAGCTATTTCTTGACTCTTTACTGATTCTAACACATCAGATTCCTCTTGTTGACATGAATCATGAACCTTATTCTGTGATGTAGTAGATAATACATCATGGTATTTAGTGGGACTATGTGTTTGGTTAGACAACAGCATGTGGGAAGATGATAATGAGGAAGCTGTTGTGGACAGTTCAGGAGAGTGAGCAGTAGGAGGTGGAGATAATGTAACTGTCACAGTAGGAAGAGGAGCTAGACAATATTCCGGAGCTTCAGATACAAACTGAGGCAGTTCAGGAGAACGTGGCAGAGGAGACAATATAGTAGCAGTGGGAGAGAGAGGGAGAGGAGAGAGAGTTGGAAGTCGAAGGTGAGGAGAAGGAGGGATCGGGGAGAGTGATTCTACTTCTGACAAAGAGAGGTCAGTCTCAGAATCACTATTCATAGTATCAGCTGCAGCATGAACTAGTGGAGAACGAGGAAGTACAGGACTGGAGGAGGAGACAGAAGATGACCGGAGAAAATCTTGTTCATCTTCAATTTCTTCACCATCAGAAGTAGAGTCAGAAGAAACACTGAGATTCAGTTCAGATGGTTTCTCAATGGATAACTCATTCTCAGTGGTGTGAGAGGATACAGCAGGTGATGATGGAAGGGAAAAGAAACTGCTAAAAGAATGATGTCTACGACGCCATTGCAGAGCAGGAGAAATCTCCATCAATATCCTGTGGTCATTTAATGATGATGCAGTTTTTAGTTGTTCTTTTAGCTGACAACATTGTTCGGCAAGTTTCTCTTTCCTATTATTATAAAAGTAAAGATATCAATGGCTTAATGTGTGACTTACTCTTCCAAAACATTTGCTTCTCTCCTGGTACACTCACTGACCTGTGCACTGAGTTGCTGGACCAGTAGCTATATCACAATGAAACAATAGCTATTAATACTGCCACTCTCATACTTACCTCTGCATTAGTAGCTCTAGCCTCAGCTAGCTCTTTCTCCCACTGACTAGCTGTCACAATATCTTGAAGGTTTTTCTTCTCCTTCATAAGAGCACTAACTTCAGCTTTCAATCCAACCACGCTTTGCTGCAGATATGTTTCTTGACTTTGGGCATGTCGCAGCTGTTCTTGAAGAGAGGAGCACTCTTGTCCTTTCTCTCTGTACCTCCGAATCAGCTCACTAAACATTATACTATATCAGTTTTAGCTATAGACATTGCGCATACTAACTCGGTATGAATAACTTTTGCTTTTAAATTCAGAAAGTTTCTCAACTGCTTATCAGGCTCCTTGCTGGTTGAAGCTGAGCTCGTGTTCATCTCAGCACAACAAGAGGACCTTTCCAACCCACACGTGTACGTTAGTATGACGTAAACGGTAGTGTGGGCCGCCGAACGCCGTTATTATCAGGCACCAGGGAGATGGAGTTCCGTCAAGTAAAGCTACGAAGTTGTTACAGAGGAGATGAATACGGAGTGTCTTCAGTTGTCTTCGACCCGCAGGAAGAACTACTCTGGGCAGCTACCTTTGGAGTATGATTCTTCATTGCCTGGGTTGTGTACATAATATGTGTGTTACGTTTACACAGGGTCACGTGACCTCGTATTTGGGGTGTGGCATGGAGACCTATACATCAACACAAGCTCACCATTCAGATATTCGTCAGTTGGAGCTGACTCCTGGTGGTGTACTATCAGTTTCAGACTCAGAACTGAGGTACACAGCACGCACCGGAGTCCCAATATATACCATCAGGTCTTGTTCCTCTTCTGATCCACTGTAGTCATTTCAGTATTATTTACCAGGGATGAACCACAATTAGTAGGCATGAACTGTCTGCTATATATCAGTGATAGTAGTTTATTAGTTGGTTGTCAGTCAGGACACCTTGCTTCAGTTGACCTCTCAACAATGCACGTCACATCTCAGGTCTGTTTGTCTAGTGCCTCGTTCCCTTTCATTCATTTTACTCAATGTATAGATGGGTTTAGATGCTGGTATATGTTTACTAAAGGCTTCTGAGCACCTGGTGTGTACTGCTGATGTAACAGGCCATGTTTATCTTCTTGATAGTTCATCTCTACAAGTTGTTCACAGTTATCCAGCTCACTCTGCTGGCATGAGTGATATGGATGTAGTGGGCCATTGTCTTGTAACGTGTGGTTTAGCTCATCAATATGGCCAGTTCTGTGTAGATCCTGAACTCTCAGTCATTGACCTACGAATGCTTCGACCACTCCCTCCTCTTCCTGCTCCAATGCCACAGCCGATGCTAGTTAGAGCGATGCCATCTCTTCCATCCTCTGCCCTCCTCCTCTCACAACTGGGAGAGTTTCAATTTGTTGATATTCGTGGTCTAATGACTCCTGTCAACATGACAGTACATCAGTTACAGCTGCCAACTGAGGGAGCTATGCCTTGTGCTTGTGATGTCTCCTCATCGTGCCATTTTCTAGCATTTGGTGATTCCTGTGGACAGGTCCATCTTTGGGTGTGTGGAGAGGATCCTGTTATGAACAGCTTTGCACAGCCATCACTACTACCTGACCAGGTTTCTTCTCCTCCTCCACATCTCATTATTAATGACATACACAGTCTGAAAGTTGTCCAGAATTGAGTTGGGACGAAGACAAGAGTCTTCCTCTGGCAGCCATTCCATTACCTGTTACATCTGGTCCTCTTCTCTCTGATTGGCCATCGCAACATTCTAGATTCATGAGGAGGTAAGTTATTGTTCAGTATTAATTGAGTCTGTGTAATCTATTGGTATGTTAGGAGGGCTCCAGTGGTTGATCAACAAATACTATCAAATATGAAAATGCATCAATTTGTTGGCCATGCACCCAAACCACCTAATCTTCGGAGAAATCAGGTACCATATGACTTGCAGCGAGAGTCCAGAGCTACAGTTCCTGAGTCACCAATGATGAGAGGTATTGAGTCATTTATTATTATTATTATTATTATTATTATTATTATTATTATTATTATTATTAT
>JAODVQ020348645.1:0-11699 GCA_025400075.2 Phenganax stokvisi | reverse complement strand
CTCCTCCTCCTCCTCCTCCTTCTCTTTATCCTCTCTGCGTTTTCTCTTCTTCTCAAATGAGAAGCTATTTCTCTCTCTGTTTGAGGATGTCTCGGGTAATCTTCCGGGTAAGCATCTCGAGGAGCAGGGTTCCTCTTCCACCTCTTCATTACTGGTGAAATAAACAGTGTAGAGAGTTAAGTTGAGTTCAATATGATGAAGACAAGATAAAGCAAGTAACTATACAACAAAGCTATATTTATTACCAGTGGAACGAAATTGCATTATTTCACTGTATCCCATCGTTCTTGTTTCAACTTTAGTAAATATAAACGTTCACATACCACTACAATCCCTTTAATGTTATATTATTTAGAGGGTATATATACTATATTACAGGTCTCACCTTCCTCCTTTTCTTTTTATCAGTCCATACTCTTTCTTCTGTGTAGATGACTTGACTGCTTGTGGCTTGCTGTGTTCGCCTTTGGAGATAAGTTCCAAGTGATGTTGGTTGAATTCTAACACCTACCAATGATACCATTACACATAGCAAGACTGACATATTGACTCTCTCTATAATATAGCACTATATAGTAGCTCTGTTTCATGATAATTGGACTCCATGAGGCATGGAAAATACTAGTGGTCCCCGCAGTCATCCTTGCACTAGTTTTAAAGAAAGTGTAGCAGTATATAAGGGCTAAATTTAGAAATGTTACTAAAGATAGAACAAAACCAATCAAGATCAGTGGAATGAAGTGAAAGAATGCAATTTCGTTCCACTTGTACTAAAGTAGCCATTATATTGCTACACTTCCTTTGAGTTGATATGATCGATAGCGAGTTCTTATTATTTGAAAAACAGTGATGAGGGAAAGTCTAGGGGTACATAATGCATGTTACGCTACTTCCTCCATGTGGGGTGGGTTGCCATGGAAGCTATCTGAACTCCGTACAGTTTTTCTAGTGCACATGTCAGGGGTTGAAGGACGCCGATGTTTCGTCCCTAGCCACCGAGATATTTCAGGTGTTCCATGACTCTCTATATAATACTTATACTAGTACAAGTATGGAGCAATATAGGTATCTATGAGTGTATGTACATGTATAACTTATAGGCCATGCATGCGTGTGTCCGTGGTAACAGTAAACAAGAACGGCGGGAGGAATTTTTAGTGGATTCATGAGCGGCCGTCATGAATACGGGCTAAGATAACCAGGATTATCAATGCATTTTGTCTATTCACGGCATGTGTTCACAGAGTGTGGCAGTCAAGGGCCGTTGCGCAATGAATACGTCGTGCCACTGCCGTATATGGACGGGCATCCCGTGCCAGCAGCAAGTTAGCAATGAAGCGTTCTTGACTAGATTGATAAGCTGCCGGGTGTAGTGGTGTATAGTGGTGCAGGGCAGCGGTGCAAGAACTGGGGGGATGGGCAGATATAAACACCTGAGTGCATTAGATGGCATACCATAATGTGTGTGATCACTGCTAGAGTGTGGCTATCTGAGACCAGATACACCTACTTTTCCAGTAGACTGTGTATTGTATGTATGTGTCTGAGGTTCTACGATGGATGAGTGGAGCTCGGTGCTAGAGTCTTCCCTATGGAGCGTGACTATATAGGATACTTACTGATAGTTACATAGCTTATGGCACTGTTTATTGGACTTTTTTTCCTAATATTTCATTGCACACTTTGGAGAGGTGACCTTACAAAATATGAAGTGACTATTATTAACCCTTATTGCAGAGTAGTGTCCACACTGGTCGGCAGTGATCGGCTTTAACAACCACTGCAGATGACTTTTAGCAGCCACCATACACTCTAGCATACAGTGTACATAGTACATTGGTATTACTAATAGCACGAGAGAGTCATCCTCCAAATTTAAGATTTTATGGTCACTAAAATTGATATGGGCACACCACTGCTCAATAAGATGTGCCTTGATACAGAAAGGTTGGAACCACCGCATACAAAACTTGAAGCCAGGAATGTGGTCCGGGGTCAAGAGCAAGATGTCTATTCTAGAGGTTAGCTATATACGAATGTATTGATTGGTAGTACGTTGGGATGCAGAAATTTATCAGTAATAGAGAGTGTACTATTCGTATATATAAGGGCTAAATTTAGAAATTTCACTAAAAATAAAAAACAATGGGGCGCCACTTTCACTCCACTTATACTAAATATACAGCCTTTATATACAGCCTTATACACTCTCTTTAAAGGGTTATAAAGAGGTTGTGTATGAAAAGGGGTGTTCATTAGGTAGGGTTCCACAGCAGACAGTTTGACCTAATAGCAATCTTGACCTTTAATTGGAATTGAACCCCCTGTCCTCTGTGTGTATGTACCCAGTCGCAAAACCCTCCCCTAGTGACCACAGTCGGTGAACCCAGGAAGAAGGGGTTTATCATGTCTCGCTGTGCCACCAGTGTCCAAACAGACCTGGCCTGCACGTAGCTGGATTGGAATGTGCGCTAATGGACTAGGAGAGGATATGAGAGAAACAGAGAGAGGCATAGCTGATATAGCTGTCAACTCTCTTATTCTGTTCGGTGATTAACCTCTATGAGGCATTGAACATCAAAAGTAGTAATAAAATAAATACGTAGATGGTTATGCACCCGCACTTGAGTCCTCTATCATTACGTACGTATATGAATATTATTTTCAGAGTCTGAGGGGGGCAGCTGAAGATGTATATACCTAATATGACTCTTTGACCTTGTCGCGAGTAGATTTACTAGGAAGTCAGTCGCAATTATCTTATCATCATCAGACTAGTCGGCCAGTCAGTCCAATAGACAGAGACTGGCACACAGTCCACCAGACACTTATACAAGTATGCATAACACTACCAGGTATGTATGTATATTCATATTGTTGTATATGTACCTGTGAGTTGATGGTCAGTCGTAAGGAAACACGACTGCTCTCTTCGTCAGCCAAAACAATCTATGGAATTTTTTATACAATTGTCATTTTGAGTCCTAGAGTTACTACAGCCTTGTCCCAGGCTCTCCCCTGCACAAGTAGAATATTATGTGTTGACCGTTGAACCTGTGAGTTGTAAGTGGGGAGAGCTGCGAGCTTAACTTGCTGTCAGGTCAATGGTCAATATGTAATAATTCCTCACACTCAGGAGAGCAGGGGGACGAGGCTAGAATTACTATGTATAAGTCAAAAAAGGCAAGACATTATGTATATACAACAAACAATACTCCAGTATTCTGGCACCAGTGCTCCACAAACATTAGTACCTTTCCTGTCAGTCCAATGTGAGGTCCACTCGTAACTCGAGCATAGTTCCCTGGCCTATAACCTGCAAGAGATTGCAGCAGGGCTAAATGTAGAATTTTTACTAAAGATAAAACAATCAATCAAGAATAATGGGAAACAATGCAATTTATTTCCACCCGTACTAAATTCAGCCATTATGTACATATACACCAGTGCTACACTGTCCTTATGTAAATACCTGAAAACAGTGTGCAATCTACCAACAGCTATGCACATATTTATATAGGACCCACTAGGTGCCCATTTGACTGATTTAAGAGTGTTTTATGCAATACACACGTCACGTATGCATTAGTAGTACATACACTGTACCTTCAATGGGTTGCTGAGGTATATCTTCCCCAATCAATCGTGTATGTTTGACTCTACCATCAGCTCCAATATACGGCCCCTGCACAGCCTGTATATACATACAGTACATGTAAAATACTAAGCAATGCATCTATCAAAGAACAGAGATAAAAACATTATTGTGTTCTTCTATCCTCAATCTTTTCCCTGGATATACCGGTATATGTACCCTGGAGTGCGTATATATGTATCTGTCCAAATTATTGCAACAAGGAAAAATTCTCTCTGCCTCCTCCCACCAAACCTCACCTTCTTCTCTCGTTCTCCTGGTCTCTTCTTGCTGGGTTTGTCGGGTGGTTTCGGAGTTGCCCCGAGTCCTAGTCTCCCCAGCTGGGGAATGTATTCTATCGGCGCCACCATCCTGTGTAAAAACTAGGTTTCAAAAATTTGTCTGCACAAATTCTCAGCTTCATAAACTTAAGGGAAGTGTAGAAGATTAAATTTATGAAATTATAGCCTCACTATCCCACTGCTCTCAATCAGCCTTAGTCATCACCATATTTACAAATCATAATTTCTAAACACTGACTGACCCTTGCTTGTTTTTTCCAATACCAGTTCCATCTTTCCAGCCCATTCCTCTCAACATGGCCTTTCCAAACTCCGCTATCGGCATCTCGTCGTAGTCCTCGGCCGTACTCTGAGAATATTACACAATGTAATAAAAGTGAATATATTTCATATAATGGTAGACTCCAGAGGGCAAAGAAATCCACTCCATAAACTACAGATTACAGGAAATGTCACAAAAAGATAAATTCACATAAGAAATATTTGTAACAGGTTTTTAGTAACACATAAAAATACACACTCTCAAAATGATGATTAATTCTATCATACATAATATATTGTATGTACTGAAATCCTCTGTACAAAAAATACATAAAGCAATATTATGATGTAAGATTAGACTGGGGTCAAACATAATATGTACAGTCAATATAGGAGGCTCACTGGTTCTGGTCTAAGGCCAATATCAGCCAACTCTCCCATCTCTTCACTGTCTCTCGTGACTGGAGGTTTGTTCTGTAGTAAGAGTGGGATCACCTGGCCACCATCTCCCGCTGCTTCATCCTTCTCCAATCCAGCTTTCTTTACATCTATGGGGAAAACATTTCCCATAATAAAGTTTAGTTTAGAGGTACATATAGCTACAATCCATGAGTAGGTGTTTAAACACTGTATTTACAGCCTCTGAGATGAACACTCCGTAGAGAGGACACCCTCATAGCCCACATAGGAACCACTTCTATATATAAGTGTCTCCATAACAGCTAAGCCTCCGAAGAGCGGACAGGTTAGACAAATTGTTTACTTTCTTCAGAGTCTTTATTGTCCAGTGCCCTTAAGTTGCATTTAACTATGTACGTAATGTGTGACACACACCAGAGAGAATAGCTTCCGCTGCCGCCTTTTCTAGAGCCAACTCTTCTTCTGTTTTGATAGGTTCGCGGTCAAAGACATCTTTTCTCTCTCTCTTCTTTTCCTCTCCGCTTCCTCCTCCTCCTTCTCCCTCGGTTCGCCAGTTTACCTTGCGAATGAGTGGAATCACGTACTCCTTCTTCTTTGGTACTGGGTTTGAGCTACAGCAACAGACCAACTGAGTCATAATATATTGCGTGACCTCAACATACGATACATTGTATATTGCATATTATTATTACGTCCCTTTCACTGTATAATCCGTACATTGGCTAAAGTAAGGCTTTTAAGCTAGTATCATGAATATTGACTGCGTATAATATGGATGCCGGTAAGTTTACCTGTGAATATTGCCTTCTTCAAGAGAGAATATAAAGTCTTTTGCCGAGCCTTCACCTGCATTTCGGCCGCCTGAAGGTCTCGCACGACTGCCTGGCTTCTCCTTGAGCTTGCTCTGACTCCTCTTGACGATAGAAAATGATACTCCGACGCCGGCGGAAGGCGCCGAGACGGAATCAGCAGTTGCAGAAGCTTCCTTCGACTCCATTAGCTTCCCTAATGTACCTATTCCCCGTCTCATTACCTTTATAACTGAACAGTGAGCCTTTATCCTGGGCTCCAGAAACTCTACACGCTGACGAACAATTCTAATTAACGCACACAAGAGTATACTACAAATGCTCTGTATAATAAATAGCTATTCATCTTCGTCTTTGAGATCATATTATGTTTGGACTGGCCCATTGAGCCACAGTAATCCAGTACTATCACCAGACTTTGCAGAAAGTACAGGTCTCTAAGTAGTTCAAGCCCAGTCGGCATAGATAATTTAATATGCTCTTTAAAGAGGGGAAAGAGGGTGCTGACCAATAGGTTGACCTTTACTGAAAACACAGAGACTCCATTATAAGTGCTACACAAAAAAAGACAATAATGGCATTGAATATTGTAATGTGATCGATAGCTAGACTTTCTGTGTCTGTTGTTGTTTGAACGCGGCTGAGCCGGTGGCCCTGAGTTTGAGGAAGATGTAGAGAGAGACACCAGACACGGTGGATAGGATTCCGAGAAACTGATTGAGACTGATGGGATCTCTGAACAGGAGAAATCCTCCCAGTAGGGTCACACAGAACTTACAGTGTCCTATCATATTGTACCTGTAACAATGAAATATACATACTTAGCTCTTGGAAAATTCGCTGACACACTCCAACATAAAAAAATTTGCATATCAAAAAAATTTATGCATATGGACACACACATGCAAGTGCAAAATTAAAACAGCAAAAAATTCCATTTCGACATCTTTTACAATTTTGCAAAAATTTGCACCGGCATATAGTTTATGTGAGATGATATAGTCAGCTAATCTACTCACTGTATGTAACACGGTGAGATTAGAATACAGTGGAAAATCTTCTGTTGCATGCTTTAAAATAGATCGGCAAAAAAAGTGTTTAGCTCAGAAATGGGAAGAGTAATTTAGCTCTAACAGAGGGAGGTGTAGTCAAGTATATGAATACATTATATAATTCTAATACGAACGTGAGTGGTGAGGTCTTTCCAATAATCCAGAATATGGAGAGGTTGACCATGAAGGCTACCATACCTGATGTCAAAACCATCACCTACAGAACACAAACACATACAATACAACAGCTGAACCTCTCTATAACGGACAACTAGGAATGTGATGTAGTCCCAGTATAGTACAGTGGAACCTCTTCATAACGGACAGCTTGGAGTCCAACACATTGTCCGCTATAGCAAGGCGTCCATTCTTAAGAGGTTAAAATATTAAACTAACTGGTAGTAATTTATAAGGGCACAGAAATATATACTGTGTATACTGATGCGCTTGCTAGAGCTGGGTTCCATGTGTAGGAACCTCCGAATAATGGACCACAAACACACGGGAACCTCCAAACAACGGACACTTATTTTTATAAAAAATAACACTCACGATGGCTTCGAGTGAGAGATGCCAGGGTAGAGAGAACACTGGCTCAAAAAACGGCACCAGACACAGTAGCATCAGTGACGACAGTGGAGCCTGTACACATTGCACAATACAAACATCTAGATAAATCACTTCATTTTGTAATACATTAACTCTGCTGCTCTCACACACATAGAGGGTACATAGGTGGTGGTTAAGTATATGTATACAGTCAAATACTATATACGTACCTGATAGTAGAGTAGTTGCATAGAGTTGACCTGGAACTCACTCTGTTTCGCTCCAACAAGCTGTGTGAAATATAGAGAACTACTAATGTAGAACCTTTGTATGAAGGACACCGTTTGGACCTGAAAACTTGTCATTTTTTGTGGTACAAACGTATTTCAGAGGTTGAATATGAGAACTAGAGAAATATATCTTTTTGGGACCTTGAAATGCATCTTTTATAGCCCTTAAAAAGTATATTTTATATACACTGTACAGTGGTGGTGGAAGCAAAAGAAAAGTGGTATGGCAGAAAAACCAAGAGTACATACTACGATTATAAGCGCATTAACACCTACGGTATGTTGCATTAACGACCTAAACCCGTTAGCGCACGTATGGCATGCCATTCGTTTCAAAAATATAGCGATTAGCTACACAGTGTCGTCTAAATCTTACATAACGCGGTCTCAAAATATGCACGCTAATAAGGATCAGCGTGCCGTCATGTAATGTGCCTGGGTAGGCACCTACTACTACTACTGGTAATATACTCCTTATACTTTCCACCTAGGGCTAGCCAATATGGCGGCCGAGAAATGACTGAACGGCAGGAGTACCCACGCTATGTCACTTCTCGAGCTCGGCCACGTACGAATGTTTAGCTACAGTGTCGAAAAAGCTATGTGGCACTGTGCTGCTACAGAAAAAGTGGTGTGGCGATTGCCATACCTGCCATACCGTCTCCGCCGCCCCTGCTGTACTACAACCGTATCACTTACTATTTGGTACATGGATGTGACTAATACCCCGAGACAGGCAAATAAGGTTCCGAGTAGGTTGAAGTGGACGTCGTAGTATGAATTTAGAAATATCCCCAGAATCACTGGAATCTGTGAGAAAAAATAGTTCAAGTTAGTTTGCATTGGGTCATAAGCACCTATGTACAGTGAAACCTGTCTAATCAGGCCAGCTTCAGTTGACCTGATTAGACAGGTGGCTGCATTGTACAGTTAGCAAGATATTGTACAGCTAACTGTCAGGACTTCAGTTTGTGACCATAATACAGGGGTGACTACATTGCTCAGGTGACCACTAGCTCAGGCTTCACTGTATGAGGGAATTTTATTGTATGTGTTCACTGTCATAAATTTACCGTTGAAAGCTTGATTGCCATCGAAGTAGTTTTGCCGTAAAACAGAGCCTGGATGACCATGATGATTGGTGTGGTCATGGCCTTAGCCAGCTGGTAGGTTCCCACTGTGTTGAACTGCAGAGAGAGGTTAGTGAACACTACGAACCCGCAGAACGACGCGGAGAGCGGGAGGACACGGAACACAGAGAGGCTCTTCGGGGAGAAGACGTCGAAACGGGAGCAGAGAAACAGACCGAGAGAGGTGACGAGGAAGTGAGTGAGTGTGAGAGTCATGCTGGGAAACCCGTAGCGGACGTAGATGAGTTTGTTGAGAAAGACGATGCTGATGGCCGAGGAGAGGTTGAGAACTACACTCACTCCAACTCTCTTCGGGGACACCATCATCTAAAACCAGCCTCCTTCACAATGAGAAAAAATGAGAAAAAGCATTTCTCTCAATGGACTCCCCTCTATAGAGGACACCTGTGTCCCATCTCACTACCGATCAATACATTCTCAACCCCTCTAGAACAGACAGCCTGATATAACACATTGTCCTTTATATAGAGGTTCCATTGTAGTAACAACAGCTGCAGGTTATATATGCAGTGAAAACTAGTGAGCTTTGACAGAAAATAAGCACAAAATAAAATGGTCTGGGACTTCGTAAGGAAATGTATTTATGAATGGCTTACTATATGGAGTAATGGCATTGTACACAATATGATGAATCAATATTTTGAATATAACATGAATTAACATACAGTTTTTTCTTGTGTGAGCTGAAGCTATACAGTCTGTTGACCTCTGAACCTGCATGTATAATTATACAGTGGACATAAATTTGCCATCCATACGAGGTCCTAAGGGACTAAAGCCTAATATAAGCTTATCAGTTTATTATAGGAAATTCATAGTTAATTGGCTCACCTTTCTCTCACTTTGCTTGTGACGTCGTCGTTGTAACTTGACTTACGTTTGCTGCGTGAAGTACGCACGCGTAACGGAGGCTGAAACGTTTACGTGTTGCCAGGGGCAACGAGCTCGGTGTGTGCGCCAACGAGCCCCGCCTATCTTTTGTTCATAGCTATAGTTTTCTCCCATGGGCCCTTCCTTCGGCGATACTAGGCCTTACTTCTTCAACCAGAGAAGGGAGAGAAGCTTCGTCAGGCGACTCAGGAAGATCCCGGACGACGTTTCAATCCGGTGGGAGGGTCTCGGAGCCGGTGACGGTGCGGAGAGCGTTGTGAGCTTCGGACGTCTCTCGCGTAGACCTGGGAGCGCCGCAACACGCCGCGGCTCTGCAACTGGTGGTAGGCGCCCTTCTTTGCTTCCGCCAGTAGACAGAGACGGGCCTAGGCTGGTGCAACGCCAACAATCAGGAAGTGATTCGGACGCCAAGCAGAAATCACGCTCTCTTGAAGAGGACGAGGAAGAGGAGGACGAAGGGAGACTACGTTCAGGCTGGACCAAAGTCAAAGAGATCTATAAGTTTAACGAGTTGAAATTCGGCTCTACTTCGATTCTCTCAAACCTGGGCAGGTGTCTGGACTCTACTGCTGGAAGAGAAGACGACGGTAGTGAAGTTGCAATATCCGACCGGCTAGACACCGAACTGGTACGAAAATTTCTGCAGGACCATCGCTCTCTGGTGTCCGATATCGTAGTCGAGAAAAGAGAGTGGCAAACTGACTGTTACTTGGACTCGAGCAGTCCAAAGAACAAGAGCCCTTTCCACACTGCTCACCTTGCGAAGGAGGAGCAAAACGCGAGAGAGGAGGAAGGTGAAGTAGGAAGAAGGAGACAGGTAGAAGAAGCTTCAATTGCTGCAATTTCTAAACGCTACTCGAAGCGTATCTATCCCAAACCAATAACATTTCCAGCCAACAGGACACAAGAGAAGAAAGAAAAGGTTCAGAGACGGAAAAAGGTCACGCTTAACCAGGAAGTCATGCAGAAACCGAGCACTCCTCGTCGACCCCAAACGGCACACAGCGTCCTCTCAAATTTTTCCTTCCACTCGGACATGAGTAGACCCAGTAGCACTGACAGAGAGTCGAGGCTGGACCACTACGATGTCCTGCCGGCCGAGCTGAGACCTCCCAGTATCATGATGTACAAGAGAGAGAGTCTAGTTCCACAGGTCACGCCGTCAGCACGGGGACCCAGGACACGATTGGAGAAGTACAGAGACCAAGCTAATACCCCTACACGTCGCAAACCCAGCAAACCTAGTAAGAGTGCCTTTGTATGGACGACACTATTATTATAGATTTCAATCTAAAATGTTATAACTAATTCTATGTGATCATTTCACAGTGTTTTCACTCACTCACCGTTTGTTTCTCTCATCAGAGTCAGTAAAGATAAGTCCAGATACAAAGGAATCGTCATCTTCTCCAAAGCCAATTCCCAGACCAGGTAAACCACTCACCAACAGCCTCACACCAATTATTATTAAAATTTTCTCTGAAGGTATTCGTCGTCCCTCGACTGCAATTGGAGGCCTCTCTCCTTCTCCACCTCCAAACAAAGGACCCGAAATCATAAAAATCTCACTAGCAGACACAGACATCCACGATAAAGGTACTATATTATAATGCATGGCACAGTGTCAACTGTTAACCCCACTTTTTGTGATAATATGATAGTGGAGTTTGGGGCTATTAGATTGCGTGTTTGCACTAGGTTGGGTGGTTCACGCAGAGGAGACGCAGGATCCAGAAATGGCCACTCTTCGCATATGGGACAGAAAATTAAAAGAACGAATGAGAAAAAGGTAACTTGAATAACACTAAAACCTCAAACACAACGAAAAGCTAGCCAGATAACACAAGTGATGCAAGGACACAACTGAGAAAATAAATAAGTTTATGTAACATCTCATGGAATTTGATTTAGTTCTTAATACATTTATGTGACATTGGTATATACATAGATTTGTCCTTATTTCTAATGCACAAATCTATTAGCAAATGATAGAAGCAGCGTCCCTTGTAGAGTGGCTGAGCTGCAACTTCTGCTAATAATCTCATATCTTGTTGGTGGTATTGCAGAGAGGAAGAGAAGATGTTGGCAAGGCAGAGAAATGCAGATGGACCTCTCACGATTAAATTCTACAGCGACCCTCAGATCAGGAGTCTTCATTCAAAGCACCAGCGATCCGCCACTTTCCCTCTGCCAGCCGCCCTCAATAAATTGCCACCCAGCATTGCAAATTTCACGACCCCCGGCGTTGCAGCCGGAGATGCCATGATGATAGGAGAGGGACCAGAGTTGGCGGTGCTGGTGATGCCCGATGGCTCCAGTCATGCTCAGTATGTTTCTTAC
>JAODVQ020348535.1:0-11700 GCA_025400075.2 Phenganax stokvisi | reverse complement strand
AGTATTATAGGTAGTGTAGTTCTAGCTATTATCAGTAGTTCTAGCTATATGGCTAGATCTCGGCCGTTAGAGCAGCTTAGCCAAACCTGCCGTCTGCGCCGGGGATTTGCACTTCAGTGCTTTTCATTCAATAATAACTTGCCTATCCAAGAAAAAAATTATCAAGTATGTCGAACTTTATCTGCGACATGTCCCTTTCTTGTTAGCTTTGCATCATGCCACATTAAAAACAAGTATCATTTATAGTAATCTCACTATGCATGCCTACATAATATATTATAACAATTCTTGCTGATGAGTGTAATCATGTAAAATTGTTAAGTACATCTTTGCATTAGATATGAAACATGACATAATCTTTGCAACGAAGCACATTTGGCCAAAATCATAAAAGAGTTATAACGATCAAAGCACTTTAGTCATGTAGTTCATATTACATCTCATTAATTTCTCACTCTCAACAGTGCCATGTAGCTACCATATTTCTGACCTATTCATATATTTGTAACCCTGCTTAAGCAGCTTGAATGGTCAGTATTCCAGGCACTAAATTACCAACTGTCTGTCAAAACACACAGGAACTGCCGAGGACGCATCCAGTAACAAGAACAATATCTTACAAGTGTGACTCATTGATATGGTTTCCATCCAATAGTAGTGACTGTTCTGACCCTTCCCTCTCTGATCTCCAGCGAAATATCTCCATCTGTTGTCAAATTTGTTCAAGTAAGCACACGTGTTTCCACTCCTATTGGCAGCACAGAAACTTTGTAAAGTGAACACTGTTTATGTTATGGACTACTCCCTTCAAACTCTTAAGCCTTCAAAGGATAGAGTAGTTGTTGTCTCATTAGAACCCTCCAGCTATGTACAGAGCTATGAGAAAAAAGCTAACGTTAGACTATTTTGCAACACTCTTTAGTTAAAGAATTGAAGTAACATGTAATTGCTCAAAGGAAAGGAGACAAGACAGGGATTGTAGCTACTATATAGGATCACACATCCCTTTATTCATCCCACTAAGTATTACTTTTTTATAAGATGGCATGTAAATTTATGAGACAATATGTGCACAATCCCTGACTTGTCTTCTCTCTTTTTTGAGCAATCCTTATAATATGCCACATTGGAGAATTTTTCATTCACTCAGACGTTTGACTTTTGTTTCAAAGCAGATTGGTCAGTTTTGTACATGACTTGTCGCTTTGTTAAATGTAACGAGATTTTGTTGTTAGCCATGGAAACACAACCGCATCATAGTTACTACAGAGAGCTTCATGTGGTCTACTAATGGGAAGAGTTTGGTTGCCAGGGACTCTTGGCGTTAGAGAAAACTACTTTTATTGAGTGCCATGGAGACAGAGTGACATCACCGTGGAGAAAGTTTTGAACCAAGTTTAGTCGTTATGGACCCTTTGACAAGTTATCAATGAGAACACATTTTATTGGTTGTCATTGGGACAGAGTGACATCATAGTTACAATGAAGAAAGTTGCATGTCTACCTTTGGACAAAGTTTGCTTGTCAGTGAGCCTTCTGCTGGCAAGTTTTTAATGAACATATGTTCTATTGGTTGCCATAAAGACAGAGTAATTTAATGATTACCATGGAGAGAATTCAATATTAGTTTACCATTAGGCAAAGTGTGATGGTCAGCGACCCTTATGTCAGCAAGTTATTAATCATTTTTCAACAAGTTTGTTGCCTGAGGCTGTTCGTTTGTTTACAAACTTTTGTCTTATTCAATATTGGTTATTAGTTAAAGTTGTATGGAAAGTTTTGTAACAATCCTACCTACAATGTATAAGATAAAGGAGTGCACATCTCCCTATTATAATGTATTGCCAGAGGCTATTTTTTTACTTCTTACATGTAAGCAAAATTGTACGTTGCCCACGAGGTTATAGAAAAAACCTTGTGTACAAAATTTCAAGCCTAAATTATTTTTCAGGTTTTGAGTTATGTGAGTTCAATGAGAAAAAGAAGATGATGAAAAACTCTCTTCATTTATAAATCCACTAAAGAACTTCGGTGTCTCTTAATAGTACCAAGGTGTAGTTCGAAGTAACAAACCTAGGTAGAAAAATATTCATCGCCATCTGAAGTCAACCGAAGGAGCAGTGAGGCAGCGAAGTTAGAGTCCGAATACACGTAAGTTCGTGCGAAGGCCATCTATAGTCGGACAGGCCGATTTCCTGGAAAAAGTAAGAGTATAAAAGTGTAGCCTTTACGCTAAATTGTTAGCCACATCTCTTGGCTACACATCGATATACAGTTTGCCTCATTACGTCGTCGTCAGCCCCTTCCAGCGCGCCCGTTAGTGGGCGCGGTCGAGAGATCACGGTTTTTCGCGAAAAGCGGGTTTTCTATTATTACTCCGAACACGAAGCTTTAAAAAACATACAAAAAAGTGGAGTAACTCTTAAGGCTATGTACTATGTATTTACATATAAATAAATCACTTTCAGGTCACTTGATGAAATAATTTACAAAATAATTACAGGAAATAAACTAAAATATCCCAAAAAAGACAAATCGATCAGTGGTCATATAAATATTAATCAGAGGAGTAGCTAGGATTTTTTTCATATTTTTTAATGATTCCAGTTCATAGAAATAATCGGAAGAACACTTTTCGCGAAAAATCGCGTTCTTGTGACCGCGCCCTCTAACTGGCGTGCTGGAAGGGACGGAGATGACGTAATGAGGCAAGCTGTATATCGATGTGTAGCCAACAGATGTAGCTAGCAATTTAGCCTAACGGCTACACTTTTCTACTCTTATCTTTTCAAGGAAATGGGTCTGTCCGACAATAGATGGCATTCGTACGTACGAACTTACGTGTATTCGGACTCTAACTTCACGGCCTCGCTGCTCTCTCAAATAATATCAGATGGCGATGAATATTTTTTACCTAGGTTTGTTACTTCGAACTACACCTTGGTACTACTAAGAGACACCGAAGTCCCTCAGTGAATTTATAATGCGTCTGATAATACATGGCGGTCGATAATACATGGCGGTTGATAATTGATACTTTACTCTAGCTCCCTTTGCAAAATCATGCCAATCCTTATATTAGAGCAGAGCAAGAAATTATCTTTCCTCTTGTAGCTATATATTATACATATGCAATGGCACTCTCGTGCCATTGTGATTATTTGCTTTTATGTGCAGATTCAACATTTATTATATACTATGAAGCTCAATTCTTCTCTGCAGTTGCTATTGTTAAATTTATTTGTAGCTACTTCATGAAATTTTGCAGGTTGTGAATTTATATATTGTCCGGATAATTCATATTGTCATGAGAATGTGGATGATATTACTGTGGCCAACTGTCAATGCAAAAATCAGTTTGTGATGAATGAGATAGGAGAATGTGTAGGTAAGTGGATAACTCTTATCTTCTGCCTGACTCCCTGTTAACGTGTGCCTACCTGGCCTACATTGCCTAGAAGTACCTTAGTGCAATAGTGAATTTTTAGGATGGGTTTGTATGATTTGTTTTGGCGTAATTTCATAATACTTACATATGATGTTATATGTAATGAAAATCTATTAATGTTTGAGGTACGGCTACTAAATGAGGTCGGCATTTATTGAATACGTCTGCTAGCATTAGCTGTAATACTTATTAGTAGAAGTGGTATGATCATCATTTTTTGTTGATGGCAGAGTGTTGTTAGATATAATCAATGACATTGCTACATCGTACTAGCACTTTAGCTACAGTTTAGCCATTATAAAGGCCCTTTTTTGTCGTATCTATGTACATAATAATTATATGCGACTTTTATATAAGAGTGGCTGATTTTCCTGTAAGGTCCCAATAGGTCATCGACAATTCTATAGATGGGCTGTGGCGTAACTGGAATAAATAAATTTATGGTTATATATCTAACATTGTAAATAATGCATGCAGTGAGCAACACACATACAGTATGTATTGTTATTGGTAACATGTTGGATTTCGCCATCTATGGTCAGTGTATATACATGCGTTCTCATCTTTATTGTCTCAATAAAACTTTGCTATTAACCAATACATTAGCCACTTGCCTGTCATAGACTGAATTGTACTTTGTGACAAAAGGTATTTTTAATCACAGTATCAGAAGCAAGAGTTAGATTCCAGGAGACCAGCTACACAATATCTGATGAGAAAAGATCAGTTGATGTCTGTGTTAATGGTTCTTCTTCAGGAATTGCAGCAAACTTTGACATCTTGGTTGTGACTTTCAATACATCTAGTATGTGACAGACTTTATGGTGAAGTAAATATATTGCATTAAAACTTTCTTAGGTATTCCTCCAGTTTTTGAGATGTCAAGCGTATTACATTTTAAATTGGACAATGTGAACCGGTCACAGTCAAACTGCTATCTGTCTTCTGACCTTCTACAAATTGACCATATATGTGAATATTTTGCTGACTGTAATAAAATCGTGTTTGAGCTAAGATTGATGAGGGATAACATGAGTGACCAAGTTGTACTAGTGGATGAGACAGCAGATGTTACTGTTAAATCTCCCAGCATGTGTAATATTATATGCTCTACAGACATTACTCAAACACCTCAAATTACATTAACCCCAGCTACTAGTCCCATGATCCGATCAAGTAGTATTGGTTTTTTAGTTGGTATAACAGCAAGTGTCCTTGCTATTATTACAGCAGCAGTTGTAGTAACTGTTGTAATAATAGTGTCATATTGCTATAAAAAACGGAAAAGACAGCCAAATAAACATCTATCAGACGAGTAAGTTTAGTTTCAGTAGCTGCATCTAAAAACCTTTGTTTATTTTTTGCAGGGATATTGAGATGTCTGCAGTGAATGCCTACACTACAATAGGTATGAAATTACTTCCGATTGTAGCTATATATCATCACAACAAAATTTATTGCAAAATACTTAGTAAAATTCAAGTAATACACTGACCCACAAACCCACAAGGTATTATACAATCCTTTTCACATCACATGCATATAGTAATGTTAAATCCTATGTATAGACACTACTCATATGTAAACTGCTAGCCAAAGGCAGGATTAGTTTGCGCTTATGTAGACATTCATGGGGTTCATGGGGAGGCTGTCTATAGTGATAATCGGTCGTTATGTTGTGACCATGTCTAGAAAGCCTACAAAGTATTGCCTAATGCAATACCCATCAAAAATTAATTTAGCTGTCCCACCTAGCAAAATAACCCAAAATAAAATTTACAAATATGGCCCTGTTGTTAATGATTAAAGCCTCTACTTCGCTCAATAAAGGTGAAACAAGATCAGGTACTCTATCTGATCATCTTAAGGATGAATTGAGGCGGAAGAGAATGATATATTATAAGGACCAGCTACATCTCTCCAACATTGTTGGTCAAGGTTAGATTATTTTTTTCTATGTCCACAAGGATTTGTACTTTAAATGGTTTACACATACAGTGCATGCATAAGTGTAGCATAAGCTGCTAGTGATTGTCAAGTGCTTAGTATTTGTGTCACACAATCTAAACTCATTATGAATCTCACTGCTACAACTCATGTTCCACGGGACCATAAATGACGTATTGACAGACTTGTTGTCTAACTAACTTCAAACGTAAACTTACATTTCATAGCCCATTTATATAGGAACTGCAAAACATTGAGAGTCAAAAACAGTGATATTTGGGACCGTTGGTGTTTAATTCTTGCTCTTATTAATTTTTTTACTCTTTTGGTACACGTCTATCTTGTCCTGGACTAATATTGATTTCATGTTCAACTTAAGATATTGACAGGATGGCATAGAATGAATTTTTGCTATTACTTAGCCTATAGATCTACTTTCAGAAGTAGTGTTGTTGTTTCAGATTCCTCCATATTCTTTCATATTTTAGCTCTTATTTTGGATGCTAAACAACAATACACGGAAATTGTTTTCATAGCTTGATAATATTACTGACAGGTGAATCTGGACATGTCTACAGAGCGTATCTTGATACAGCTCTTGGAAAAGAACTCATAGCTGTCAAGACTGGAAAAGGTATATACTTTTACTAACCTTGTTCAATAATATATTTGACTCCATGATGTCTTTGACAACAGCATTGTTCTCGAAGATGGACATCAAGAGGCTAGAGAAGGAAATATCTACAATGCTCTCCTTTGATCACGAAAATGTGATGCCTCTGTCAGGAGTGTGTCTTGATACAGAGATACCCCTACTAATAATGCCTTTTATGAACAATGGAAACTTGTTAGAATTTGTCAAAAATAACAAGAAAGATCTTTTACATTGGGATGCTAGTCTCCCTGAAGTGAGTTAAGATAATATATCTAAAACTTACAAATATAAACATATGTTTCAGTGTAAAGAAGCAAGGAAAAGAATGCTAAGTATGTGTTATCAGGTAACAAAAGGAATGGAGTATCTAACAGAAAAACGATTTGTTCACAGAGATCTGGCGGCTAGAAACTGCATGTAAGTTTTTCATGGTTACAGATACTATGAATGTGCACACCCATTGTTAAAACGCCTCACAAAATATGCTTTATCTCACTTTTTGCACACTTCAATCCCACTCCATACACTTGATCAAAATATCCTAGGTCATTGTGATTGTAGTGAGTGACCCCGGTGAGTAGTAGCTACAGGCGAATTTTTATGTGTAGGTATATCATGCACGTTCATCAGCTAATTCTCATGCTCTTTAATGAAGCATGGCCCTGAACAGCTGTTGTTGTTCCATGAATATAATGAGTATTACTCTACACACACCAGCACAATCATTACTGTAAATCTGATTATGCTAATGCTATTAAACTTTAACGATATCCGTAAAAAAATGTGTTATAAAGTTTTTAATCAAATTAGTGGATTTATAGTATACGCTAACGTGTATATATACTTGTTGTATGAGGTGTAACACAAGCCCAACAATGTAACTAAAACTCTCATTGTGAGTGATATGTTCTCATAACAGAATCATTGTGTGCCTTTGCAGTGAATATGATGTCACATTTCTTAGATATTAGCTTGACAATATACTTACGACCTGAAATTTACTTTGCTCCTTTTTACTTATAGATTTGAAATCTTTTTGTACTAGTACGAGTTAAGGAGTTGCTGTGTTTTGAACAGTTGATACAATGGGAGTTGGACTCCTTTGCCTTATATTATGTTGTTAACTGGAGCTGTGCCACTGGCTCCTAGCTCAGTGCTAAAGTGAACGCGCCCAGTGTGCGTAGTGTCATGGGTTTGAGTCCAATCCAGAGCAGCTTTGGAAAAAACAGCTGTTGTAAATGTTGTTGATTTGTTGTTTACGCATTTACATTGCCTTTCTTCGTCACAGTGAAGAATTGATATGTATGTGTTTACCATGAATATTCTTGTTCAAATTATAACTCAGGATTGGTCAAAGGTGGGAGATAAAAGTTGCTGATTTTGGACTAACAGAGGACATGTACGGAACAAACTACTTCCGTAGACAGAGAGATATTGTGAGTGATGAGAAGGTACCTATCAGGTGGATGGCTCCAGAGAGCATTGAGAATGATATCTACACTGAAGCTACTGATGTGGTTAGTCTAAGTAGTACTAACTAGGCAAATGCTAATAGTTTATTGGTATGCTGAAGTGACCAAGTTGTTAGGTAAAACAAAGCGGTTATGAATACTGCAGGGCATTTGTCTTGATTGCCATGAGCAAGGGTTAGTAAGAGAGACAGAAGATGAGGTGCAGTGTCATGCAACAGAGATGTGCTCAAGTTGTGGCCACTGCTACTTCTGTTGCTTCTTCAGCTTGGCTTCGTTCAACTCATGATAAAATTTTGTGGAGAAACAAACAATGCAAGCCAAATGTAAAACAAACAATTCAAATACATCCAGGACAACCCTTTTAAAAGAAAAGAACTGCCCTGGACGGGACTGGAACCCATGACACCCGGCGTTCCGGGCCGAGTGCTCTACCAACTGAGCTATCAGGGGCAGCCAGTAGGCAGAGGGCCCGAGTCTACAACATAACACAACACTAGACAAGACAAGAGAGAATGTTTCTACACTAAACTGGCTAATGTGCAGTATACTCTCATGCATATCTTGCTCTATTCTATGTGTAAAAGACTTTACCTAACTCTATATGATTGTGTGCTAATATCCCGAGTGGTGGTGAAGCCAACTCGCTTCTGACCAGTGTAGGAAGTTAAAACAATATCATTTTAATAGCTATATACAATTAGTTTACAGGCGACAACATAAATAATAGTTAGAAACTGATATCCTTTGGAATGAGTTGATTAGCTAGCACTCCAACTCACCGGTGATTATTTCAAAATTATTTGTAGTGGTCATTTGGAGTGACAGTGTGGGAGGTCTTCACATGTGGAAGAATCCCATATTCTGGAATCCCAGCAATGAATATCAGACAAATGTTACAAGAAGGAGAGAGGTTGGAGAAACCCGACAATGTTGCCTGCACTGAGGAAGTGTGAGTTAACGACTTAGTAACTAAAAGATACAGAATGAAAGTGAAATACTTGTTAAGGAATTGTTGCACTTAAACATTAGCCTCGCTAGCCACACCCTCTTTTGGAGAAGGAAGAATGCAATTATTTTTAAAGTTACATGCACATCATGTGCGGAAGGTTTTACTCCTAGCAAGAAGAGATCACAAACTGTAGAGATTGCTACCTAACATGACTGTTGTCCACTACAGCAATAAGCAATAAATAAAAATGCTTAGGAGTGAAAAACACATGCTGGCTCTGCTGGTAACGTCTCTGCCGCATACAGCAACGAGTTTTATCCTAATGTTTCACGATACACTTGGTATAAGCTTGCTAGACACCATACACAAGCCCTGAAAAGGAAGTATGCTGCTTCTGCATGATTACTTAAAGCAGGGAGATGACTATACTGCAATAGCATGTTTTTCCTCTCTGAATACTTGTGTTAATACTCTGAAGCTTGGCAGGACGGTGGGCAACAACACAAACACATCTCTGCCTTCAACTAAGGATAACCATGGTTTCTCTTGCTCGCATTGCAACTTGAGACAGGCTGCTGCTCTATGCACTGTTCAACTAGACCACACGACAATTATCACTAAAATGATGTCATTATAGCTTTTGCTTACATGATTGGTCAGGCCAGAATCTTGGCTCGAGATGCAACTCAATACAACTGTAATGTGAGGTAACCAGACCAGTTGTGGCCAGCAAAAGTAGTAAATCATAAGGATAATTATAGTACTAGCAGAGCAGAATTGTGTTCTTTTAGCGTGTATAATTATCCTTTGTTTACTGTCTATGTCCCTCTATGTATACTTACACTGAGACCTTTCTTTAAAATATCAAAAGGAGCAACAGAATATGAAAGATGGCACTCATAACAATACTATCAATTTCCTAGGTATGACATGATGGTGGAGTGCTGGTCTCAGAATCCAGGGAAGAGGCCTTGTTTCAGGGATTTGGTTAATAAGTTCAGTCAAATGATAGAAATTGAAGCAGGTTATCTGGACTTGTCAATATTTTACCAATGAAAGAATGAGAGGATGAGTATGCAGTAATCTTTAGAACTTACTAACACTGTGTGGAATTAGCTATTCTTGTTGCTATGGCTACTATTTAATTTGAAAAACAAATAATATTCAGTTCTTTAGCAGTATCTTTTATTAATAACAGTATATATTTGATTGATAATTTGTCATTTTGATGGATGGATGCCACAAATTAAACTCTTAGTGCACTTAGTTAGAGTAGTGAATTTTTGCTGTTTGTGTGTTAGCTATCACAAAGCACGGCAGTGTTTTGTATATAGGGATGGGCGAGGTATGATACTATGGGGCTAATGTATGGGGCTATGATAGGCAAAATTGTTCTTGTTCTTCTTCAGCCACGATATCTCAAAAAGTAAATGAGATATCAAGCTCAATTTTGCATGTTGGTTTAGTTTCATCCAGATTAAAACCTCGTCATAGTAAGATGTTTGTAAACAACTTTGTTTACAATTAAACAACTAAGAATATCTGCAAAAACAATAAAAACCCAATTTTTACAAAATTCAGTGAATGAATGGTGTTTAATATGTGAAAAAACTCTGTTGAGGCAAAATTTTTGTAAACAACTTTGCTTACAAATAAACAGCATTTAACAAATCCTCCGAAACTATACAAACCTATGCTTGTAAAGTTTAATGTGTAGGTGGCAGCTTACATTTGAGTCTTATTGGTGGTGTTATGTTTGTAAACAACTCTGTTTACAAGTAAAAACAGTAAACAACAACAAATAATTTCTGAAAATAACCAAATCATTTTATGGGTGTAGCATTATTGGCAAGCTAAGTTGTTATAGTCTATGTAAATAAACAACTTGTTCATTTTGTAAACAAAATTGTTTACTTGTAAACACATTTCTGAAAATGACCAAATATATCTTGTACAATGATTGAGTATATCACTTCATCTACTGTCATTACGAGCTGTTTGTAAACAACATTACTTATTGGTATATAAACAACAAGTCATTGGTATTGTCAGCATATTTAGCTGTTATTGTTCATTCAGTTGCTGACTGCCATAAAAATAAAAGGGAGACAAGTACATAAAAATTCCTTGAATTAAATAATTTCCAATAATCCCATCACTGCTGATTTTATCGACTTTTGAAGATGTTTTTGTTGGAAATTGTCATTCTCATCAGTCTAGCATTGTTTCAGAGATATCTCCGGGGGACAGCCGACTACGGACTGGCCTATCTAGCGACTAACAAAAATTCACTCATCGCCTATTCAGATGCAGATTGGGATGGAGATGCAACAGATCGGAAATCAACCTCAGGATATGTTTTCATTTTGGCAGGGGCAGCAATTAGTTGGAGGAGCAGCAAGTAGACATGTGTGGCCATCTCAACTGCTGAGGCAGAGTAAATTGCCTTGTCGGCAACTGTGCAAGAAGCACTGTGGCTACGGCAACTCAAAGATGACCTGCTCGAATCCAGAAACCAAGAGTAGATTACAGTACTGGAGGACAATCAATCTACCATTGCACTAGCCAAGAACCAGACAACACACGGAAGAACAAAACATGTGGACATCAAATATCACTTCATCCGTGATCATGTAGAATCAAAAAGAGTGAGATTACTATACTGTCCAACAGAAGACATGTTGGCAGACATGTTCACTAAAGGATTGACCATGAAACGATTCGAACAGCTTCTCCAACAAATTGGACTAGTCTCTCTGGACTGCTGATACTGAAGAGGAGTGTTGGAAATTGTCATTCTCATTAGTCTAACATTGTTTACTCACCACCATGTATATTGGTTTGTAGTTAATCACTCATGTAACCACCATGTAAAACTTGTAAGTAACCATGTATCATCTGTCGATTTAGACTATAAAAGAAATGCCTCTTGACTGTATACTTACTTGGTAATGATAAGTTTGTGTCAAGTGAGATTCTAACAGTGTTTACGTACTAATGCCTACCGGTGATTGGGGATGAGAAGTCATGCGGCACTATCAAACAGAGTGCAAAAGAGAAGTCCCCCGACGACAGAACGGATGTATTTTCTAGCTGAGAGATAGAGCTGGTCCGACCGATTATATTATCGAAGCTACAGGCATAATGGTGAGTTCCTTGTCTTGTTATTCTTGACATAATGTAGTTGTACGTTTAGATATAAAGTCTAGATTTGCGTGTTGGAACCGAT
>JAODVQ020348430.1:0-11702 GCA_025400075.2 Phenganax stokvisi | reverse complement strand
ACCTCAAACGAATACTGATATTGTTGTTTCGCCATGCAAAACTACAAGAATCTTACAATCTATAATTACTTAATACACAGTGCTGGCCTTGATAATAGTCCGTTTAAAGACAAATAGAGGAAGTATATCATTGTACCTTATTGAAATTATATTTATGGCACTATGGCCTGACATTCCTCTTGTGCCAGGTGCAGTAGTACTCATGTTTTCCGAATCTTATTGTATCAATGTCGTTAGAAACAAGTTGATAGAGGAGTTCTGGTATATCCGATTTATTTGGTGAAACACAGCATTGTACTAGGCCAAGAATTTGGTTTCATTGTATATCTTATCCATGATAAGCACTTTCTCCCTGTGAGTTATGCATTAGAATATTGCATGGTGGAGGAAAGGACTATAAAATCTCTTTGGCGCCGTCTTTGTCTACCTTCCTATCAAATTATATCAGTACATTACCTTCATGCCACAGCTCAGGAGAGGCTTTTCCCTCTGTCCATGATTGAAGTGAGTTGAGATGAAAACTGACTAAATCTTTGTGTCAAATCTGCAAGTCTTCTAGGTTGTGTCCGAGCAGCAGCCCTAGGATTCTATCTTGCCTTCGTTGCATCAAAGGCTGTTTGCTAAATCAACAGTGTCACATTTGATAGGCTTCTGAGTACCCCTTGTTGATAGAGGTATATAACTTTTATGTAGGAAAGTTTTAGTCCAACTACATTTAACCATGATTTGCTTGCCTGATTAGTGTTTGAAGCACTGGCTTTTGTACATGATACAACAATGACGTTTTTTTAAGAAATGGTTCATGCTTTGTAATGCTTCTTTGTCTGCAGTTGTGATAAAAACAAACACTGTATGGTGAAGTGAGGTTTCATGTTTCAAAAGTCTTGAAACCAGGACCATGATCATCATAGGCTGGGACTGCATAGTCATCATATTCTTAGATCCTCATCGTCACTGTAAAGCACTATACTCATAATAGTCTATGAGTATAGTCACCATTGTCTAGGACTACAGTCATCTTAATCTAGGACTGTAAATGTCATGGTGTAAAACTATATAGTCATTATAGCCTAGCACCATATTTGTCATACTGTTGGACTATACCCATGATAGCCTTTGACTACAGTCATCATAGTCTAGGAACATACAGTCGTCATATTGTAGGGCTATAATTATCATAGTCTAGAAATATAAGCATTATAGTTAATGGTCATCGCAGAAGGACACAATTCCTTAAAGGGGACAACCGTAAAAGTTTATCTGTCATCTTCACTGTCCAAGCTGTATTTCAATTATCGGATGCACAGGTGGCATGTGGACGCTAGCTGAACTACTAATCCAGTTTGTATACTGCCATCTTTTGGGCAATAAGATGTAGCACTGAACTTAACTTTGAATAACGAGTTTATCTAGCTCGACACACATAAGGAACTGTTAGTTGCAGTTGAGATTATGTCGATTTTAGATGACAAGCATTTTTTTGAAGTTTCTACTGCACTTTCTTAATTATCATGTATGCACATGGTGCACCCAACAACATTGTAAGTTAGTACAACAATGGTAAAGTTAATATTGAAAATTATCTCAACTCGCATCAACTAAGCATTAGCCATTGACTATGGTAGTCTTCATGTGTGCTACAAACAGATTGAATTTTGAAACTCTTTTAAGTATTGCAAAGAAAGGGATGATGTTTCTAAACTCTATTAAAGTCTGGAACTCTGAGTTACAACAATTTGAAACAAGTATGTGTGGAGAAAAGAGCTGTGGCTCCTCTATTATGTTCCTGGGATTTATGTTCACCAATGAATGCCAGCCGAGCATTCATGAGCTAATGAGAACTGTTTGTAAATGACAGTGGTCTAACATGCTTGCTTTCCTTGCTTCTTGTTCTAGGCAGTATTTTAAAGTTGATATACGATTAATCAGTCTGCTTCACTCTCCACAACTGAAATGGAAAAAAAATTCTTACGTGACTCCATCTGATCATTGACATTATCATTTATATGAACATTGCTTCAATCCTGGTCCTGTGCCATATAATACCAGTCATTCCAAATCATAAATGAATTAAAGGTGCCAGATGCACATATTCTGAAAGACAGTTACATTTGCTGGAAGCCGTTCGAATGTATCTAAAGTCACTCTACTTCATCAATTGATGAAACGTGATATGTGCGATGTAGTTTGCAATTGTGAAACAGGGTTAAATGATTCTGTGTTGAATAGTGAACTAGCGCCAGGCTGGAGCATCTTTCAAAAGATTGAGTAACGCTTGCTGGTTATTGCGTTCGCGTTGTTGCAAAGTCTGAGATGCAAATTTTGATTTTGAAACAGAAGGTGCTGAATTTGCAGCAGTTAAACTGGTCAATCATGCAGCAAGGCAAGCTTTCGATAAATCTTTTACCTGTCATTCTTCCAAGTTGATGATAGAACCTCTACAACATTTTAGTACGCTCTTAACCATGGCAGTTTCAGAACTTGATGAATTACAGTATTATTTAGTATTATTTTAGGCATGTACACACTACCTAGTCGTGTGGGCTTGACAGAGAACCAGCATGCCTAGTATGCAGTCATCGTATTGCAACTAGTCTCTGTGACCTGTTTAATTCATCTACACATCTGGGGCCATTTCCTGCTGGGTGGAAAACAGCTCATGTGATGTGGGTTCACTGGAAAAGCTTAAGGTGGCTCCCTACAGTTATGTTTAAAAGGGACTAGTGTCTAATTGCAGGGTGTGACCACAAGCAAACCTTAGCGTGGACAACACGTAACGAGCATTGCGCACGGTGGAAATTTAAAGTCCAATGGTGAAGTTTTAAAACAAAAAGTCTCTCAGTTTCAAAAATCGATTATCTTCTGAAAAATATTGGACTGTTTTTGTTGAAAAACTAAATGATTCAGCTAGAATTCATAAGAGATATAAAAAATAGGTGGAGAAGCATTCTTTGGCAGATGAAATACAATTCAAAGCAACAGTTTCGTGAAGCAAGCGATGAAATTGAAATTGTTAACCACGGACAAAATGAAACAACTTACTATAAACCTTCGTCATTTTGAAAACTTTCCTTTTAAAAGCACATGAATCTAGACGATAAATACACCACACAGTTCTCTCATTTTTGCCATGGACACCTTGTTATACGAAGAGCTAAAATGTGCAAGATTTGCTCAAAAAGTAAACAATTTTCGCAACAGCACGCAAGTTCATCTTGCAAAAGAAAATTTACGCATGCGTAACCCTTGATCTTGTTGAAATGAAATTTTACATGGTAGTGGTAACCACGCGCTAAGTAAAATGAAAATTCCAGGAGTTTCGTTCGGTGAATTTCTCTCAAATGTTGTACATGGATAGCGTTTGCAAAGACGAACAAAATATTAGTTTTTAAATAATTTCATTTGGCACAATGATTTTAAGAGAAGAAATTTTGTACTGCAAAATCTGCCCTTACAACCATATTTCATTTTCAGATATTTTTTAGAATATGAGAAAATAAACCTTTACATAAACTTTTTAAAAATTGACCGAAGGAAACAGAAGATATACACCTTCTAATGTCAAATGTGCTGAAGTTCTGATGTCATTATCTCCATGGTAACAGCAAGTGTTGCAATTTTTAAAGCACGAGGTTACTCAACTCTAACTCGTTTATGATTAGAATTACTCAGTACTCATCCAACCTACGTTTTACATGTATCAAGTAAACTTTAATGAAATAGCCCGTAACTGTAGGGAGCCACCTTAAAAGAAGTAGCTAAAAACAACCAAAGAGTACCTGTATTGAAAATTGTTGCAAAAACATTCTATCATTGTGTTTCTAGACAACTGTGTGATCACTTCATAAATGCTTTCTTATTAAGGCAACATGGCTTTTATAAAGTTGATCTTGTACGACACAACTGTTGCAACTTCTTCACGAGACTGAAAAAGCCCTTTAAAATTGTGTTGATTCAGCTTGGTTTCCTACTACATGTAGTGTACTACATGCTAGCTGAGCTGGCCCAATGTTGTTTGTCCTATTTGGAATTATTTGCTGGACATCATCGTTGGAGAATCAGAAGCTGCATTGTTTGTTGATGACACAAGAATTTACAAACAAGTCTCTTTTGAAGACAATGCCCAACATCAAGAACAGACTCTTAAAAAACCTAGTCGCATGGAGTAACAGGCACTGTCAAAATGGAAAGTGTTGACAGCGTCCCATGAAAGCACTTTGTTGTTCTGAAGGACCAATGTGGTTCAACAACTCTAAAAAGTGTACATGAAAGAAGATATTTGGGGTTATACTGATGGGAAATCTTACATGCGAGTCCCATACCCACGAAATAACAGTGAATCCTAACAAACTTTTAATTTTATTGACAACAACATGTCTCTTTTTAAATGATGAGGGTGTTCAAAAGGCTCTCTACTTTCCTTTGGTAAAATCTAAACTTATGTCAGTAAAGTTTCTTGCATGCCTGATTGGGCCCAAAAGTTGAAAATTGTGCATGTACAAAAGAGATCCACTTGGTGAATATTGAAAGCTAGGAAAGTTGACTCTGGGTACAGGGAGCAGCTCAAGCATTTAGAAATGTTACGCTTGGGTCAAGTTATGGATCAGTATTTGTAAAGTTGCTCCTTTGAAAGTGTTCTCTACTATGAAAACATTAAAACGATACCTTTGTAATTTTTATTCTATGTTAGTTTCTACTGTATTTGATGTAAGTTGATCTGCATCACACGATTTTCCCTGTTGCAGAAATTGGCTGTATACTGTAATTGTATGAACTGTTATTTGTGTTCAAATCATTGTAAAGATACTTTGTTGTAGAGTTACCTCCATGAACAGTTTATTCTATAGTACCTTGTTCGCACCTCTTCCATTTGCACGTATCGCCCTTTCTGCATAGTGAAGCAACCAAATCTTAAGTGCAGCTTTTTTGCAATTGGGCAGATATAACAGATTGCAGACTAAAAGATATTGGAATAATGACACCTGAAAAGAGGGAGGGTTGGAAACAAGGTTTGCCAGGTGAAAGTTGAAGGTGTGTGCCTATGAAACTTGAAAAATTTTGAAAATCTCTCCAGAAGATAACAAAGATTATGAATACTTTTTAAAGGTTCGCAGAACCCTGAAATACTACTATAATACGAGCAGATGATATTAATTTGGGTAAAACATCAGTAAAATTTACGTTTGTGCTGAAAACCCATGTCTAAGTTTTATTCAACTTCCTGCTTGTATTCACATATGCAAATGAACAACCAATTTGAAATCATGCTAAGTCTTTAGTTGTCTGTACCAGGTAGCAAATCTCAAAACAATACCTTTCCAGGTGTCTTTGTTTTGCACACATTAGCATTGGAAGCACTTCTGTCTCAAAATAAATGTATCTCGGCCATCTTTGTTCTGGATTGGAAACACTAAGTACTTTCATTCGCAAGCATAAGGTTGCCCCCTTGAATTCCAGTATGCCTGCTGCCTTGCTAAGCCTTATAAAGGAAGTTAATTGTTGTAGTTTGCTCACCCCAAATGCTGGCAAGTGGACACTACACAGCGTTTTGTAGCCTCAAAAGGGGGGCCGGAAAACAAGCAGTAGGCACAATTTATGTCTTACCTATACGTAGTTTATGATCGTACACTTAACAGAAGACAAAGATCGATGAAGAAAGTCTGATAAAAATATACTTTTTTATTGCAGCTAGGGTTTCATATGGTCATTACTATGTCGTATTTAAATTGTCTTAGTAATATAGCTTTAAATTCAAAGTGGACAGCTTGTTTTTCAGCAAGATTTTTTGCATTATATTTTGACATACTTATGATAAATAGTTCATTGAATGTTCTGAAAAAAAATATATAAAGATTACTGTTAAAGGGCCATCATTCAATTTTAACGTTATACTGTGAATTTATTGAAATGGCAGATAAAAAAATGGATTTTTTTGTAAATTCTATAAAAGTTTGTTTATGAAAATATACTACAATGAACGCATATAAGAGTTTACGAGACTTGTTTATGGGTCACTGCACTAGCGCACAAGACCAGGTCCTATATGATGTGAGCATCAAATGCGGACATCGCAATTCAGTGAAAAATGGGTTGAGCGCTCTGTCCACGTATATCCAGGTCAGTGCTTTCCGCTCAAAAGGGTAGAAAGGAAATTGGCAGATAGTTTGGTTAGCCCTATTTGGTGGCTAGGATTTCATCCAGATTAGTGAAATCTGTGAGGCATTAGAGAGAGAAAGAGAAATAAATGGGGTGCATTAATGTGCATATCAACTCAGTAGGTGAATGAAACACATAGGTATATTGTTTACAGTAAAATTTTCCAGTGGCTAGATTCTCATCCTGATAATGATATCATTGGACATGGTATGATAACTAGGATGTATTACTAATACCTTACAAGCATAAAATATATGCAATATTCGACTTCGTGGTATAGCCACTTTGACAGTTTTCCTACTATTTTTTGGTTTCAGATACTATGATTCTCCCATTGCGACTTTGGATTTTTCCTCACTATACCCTTCAATTATGATGGCACACAATTTATGCTACACCACACTGCTTAGGGAAAGCAGTATCAAAGAGTAGGTTTTCCAGCAGTGTTATTGATAAAATTCTTTCAAAATTGTAGCCTAGAAGTTACCATGATAGTTTATTATGTTGTGATAAATTTAGTTAGTGTACACCCCAATGTTTTTTTAGAGCAGTTGAGGTATATTTTAAATGTAGTTGTAGGTCAATGTTAAATATGTATTTTCAATTGTATGGGTTCCAAGTTCGAGGGGAATCTTTCCCCTGTGTCTTGTGGCCTTCAACTATTAATATTGTGTTGTAGTATGTGTACAACTAAATTATGTTGCTTTTATTGTTTAAAAGATTAGTTACCACTTTCCAAATTTTCAGCAGGATGCAATAGATTAGACTTCACAAACTAGAGCATCTCTGTATGGGCTGAGACATGACATGCACAAAGTCCTAAAAGACAGAGAAAACTATCTTGTCTGTTATTATCCTACCTATGATATTGCACAGTGAAAAGTAACTTTAAGTCTCTAAATGATAGTCTAACTTCACTAGCAATGTTGGGTTGAAACTCTTACTTTGTCTTACCTGGGTTCAAAACACTTACTTTGTCTTACCTGAGTTGTTTGTCTCCCAGAGCAATGCTGCAGATTTGATTCACTCTAGTAAACTAGGGACTCAAAGTTGTAGGTCATTGTCATTGTCGTAATGAGCCCCACTCCTACACCAGTCCCATGACAATTGTCACTTGTGTATATAGAATCACTGTGATGCATTTAGAGGAACTGCTTTTCTAATCTATGTCTTCAAATATTTATTGCCGATGTACGCTATAGCTGAAAGTAACCATTTAATATGGAGCCCTGAAAGGTGGAATGTGGCTAGTGCTCATGAGTTTGTGGCAAGTTTTGTTGTTATAGATTATGCTTTGTACAAAAACAAGCAAAACAACATGAGTTATTTGTTAACCAACATAGATAAACAAGTTTTCTCCTCTGTCCACTTTTTCTATGACACATGCACTTGTTGAAAGCGATGCTGCTTGCCTTTGGACAAGTTCAATTGTCATAAGACATCCTGTCAACATCTGTCAACAAAAAAGTTGCTTGCCTGTGAGAAGCTTGAAAGTTGAATTGAATGAAATGTGGTAAACTTTGAAAGTGCTAGCTGGAGAGTAGTCACTTGTATGTACTTGTTACTTTTTAGCTACTTGTTAGCAATAGTGTAGCAAGCCAGGGTAACTACTCCTAATATGCTAATTTTAAGGACTTGCATTAAAAACAAGTCTGTTAGTATTGTAGAACCAGTTACCATATGAAGCAATGCCTCTCTTCTGATACACTAAAACAATTTATTTGTTTTATTTATTCAAACCATCTATTAGCATGAATATCCTAGTGATAAATAAATATTTACCCTTTACATGGGGAAGATCTATGAGTGGAGTGCATCGCTTGTCAAAGGAGCAACAAGAAAAGTTGGCAGAAAGCCTAACAAACCCATCAACTGGAAAGAGCTCCCCCTAACAGCGAGTAAAGGAATCTTGTTTTTATTTACGGAGTAGAATATGTGCCTTCGCATGCAATAGTTAACAAGTAAAATTAGCAGATAGTCTGATTTAGTTGTGTAATATTTTTTACCACGAAGTGTTTTTTACAGTCTTGCAGCTGATGAATACATCAAGACTCCTTGTGGCTTTTACTTCATTAAATCTACAAAAAGGAAAGGAATATTGCCAGAAATTTTAGAAGATCTGTTGGGTGCAAGAAAGAAGTAAGTAAAATTTAAAGCTGTAAATACAGTGAAACCTGAGTTTTGCGACCCCTATGTTTCCCGACCACCTCTTATTTTTGACCACTTTTGCTGGCACAGATGAGATCTAGTTGAAAAATACCTGCAATGAGCGACCACCTGTCTAACGCGACCAGCGACCGCATTTTCATGTCCCAACTACGAATTTTACCTGTTATGAGCGACCATGTCAGTGGATATTTGCTTCTTAGAGAAAATAAACTGCTGTGAGCTTATTCTACCGGAGATGCATAAATTACAGTAACTGTTTCCTGACACAGACAATGCGCGTGTGGGTGTGATATCAAGTGTGATGTTTATTGGTTGCAACTTATTCAAATTTCATCGCATGTATAAAGTAATAATAGCTTACTATCTCACTTTGTTCGTGACACTCTAGTACGCTAGTACGCTAATATTCTCAAACTCAGCGATAACCTTAGTATTACAGTTGATTCAAAATGGCTTTGTCTTTGGTACACGCGTCAAAGAAACGAAAAGTTAAGGCGTTCGAAGAGCACATTCATGTAATTAAACTTTCTGATCAAGGTGAATCTGCTAGTAAGATAGCTTGGTAGTTTGGTGTGGGAAAAACACTGGTCCAAACAGTCATTCAAAACAGAGAAACAATTTTGAATGTTTCTAATGATGCAGATGGGCAAATAATTGAATAAATGCATTACACACTTTAAACTTCTGTTGATAACGTGATTCTTAAACCTGCATTATACGACCACCTGTCATATGCGACCACATTTACGAGACATTTAGGGCGGTCGCAAAAGTCAGGTTTCACTGTATAACAAAGCCATGTGGTCTGAATTTGTCTTTTTGCCTTTTCGAATGATTGAAAATCAGTGTACAGGTCATTGGCATGCTATTTATAGAACCCTTTGTAATTTGAAAACTTAAACCACAAATGCATATAGAAGTGAAAGTTGCATGCACTTGCATTTTAACAAGTAATTGTCCAAAATGAATAGCTATTGTCGTATCATTCAGCTGAATTAGATTTCTAAAGGGTTTTTTTCAGTATGATGTTTGAGAAGTGATTTCAAGAATCAGGAAATGTCAGAATGATAGAAGCTATCCAGCCAAAAAAAAAACAAAACACATTTGTTTGCAACTATCATATTACATTTTTGAAAACATTTCCACCATTGTATCCTTTTTTGAAACTTCCAAAAGATATATTGCAATTCTTCTTTAAATAACCTAACTCTAATCAAAATATGTCATTTGATTTTCAGGGCGAAAATGGACTTAAAAAATGAAACAGATCCATTTCGCAAAAAGGCAAGTCTAATGACTTTTTTCTTGTTGACCTTGAACCTCTCAAACATTAGATATATTCTTTCTTAATTGCTTCAGTGATGTCACCTTACTCACATCATCACATCACTGATTTATCAAGATGCATTTTAATTAGCAAGAGCGCCTATGTCACCACCAACGTTGCAATGCACAGTTTTCTGTTCTGCATCGTTTGGTGAACTGAATGTGACTCACTAACGTAGCAGGAAATTACAAGGCTCGACTTTGACGTTCTACTTTTGCATTTTTTCATCAGCGGTGGTCTCAAGTCGTTAGTGGACTCCTGTGCGCTTTTGAATTAAATGCCATCATTTACCAACTTTTTTGAGAATGTCTGCTATCCCCTACTACATCAGGAAATTAATTATACCAACAAAATTGTCTCAACACTGTTAGCACAATTATCAACAACAAATGTCAATCCTATCACATGACAACACTTTTCTTCTGTTGAGTTTAAGTATCTGGCTCTAGACGTTAAAATGTACAAGTAGGGTGCATGTTGGGTATTTTGCCAGGTATCGAATTAACAGAAGTTGGCAGCTGGTTGAACTAACCTGTTGATGGTGAAACCATTTGGGGCTGGTTGTTCGTATGCCCCTTAGCTTTCACATTGTTTAGTGCATATATGAAATAGAATTTTCTTATTTGGCATATATTTAAACAGCAGAAAAAGTTATGTTGCTCAGAGCGCATTTTGGGTCGTGTTTAACTAACTGGATGATAAACTAATTTTAACCAAGGAAAAACCAATTTTTAACAGTTCTAGGTGAAATATGGCAGACAGTAAAACCAAAAGTGCAAGAACACCAATTTATTCAGCAAATAAATGGAGATTACTTTTACTGTTAGCAGAAGATAGTCTTGAAATCGTAAGGAAAATATTTTCTGATAATTTAACTAGCAAAAAGAAAAAATTAATTTCGCAGTCAATTATCGATAACATTAACTTCCTTGGTGTCGTCTAAAGGTCGACATATGAAGTTTGTGAAAAGTAGAGGAGTATGTGTGGAAAGGCACAAAAAGACTACAGTTGCGCGAATATGTCTCAAAGAAAGACAACAGGTGGAAAACTGCCTCCTGAGCCAGAAATAACTTCGCAACGAATAATGCAGCTGTTTGGGCACAAGCCTGGCTTTTCAGGGATTGAAGGTGGCATTGAGGCAGGTATGGTATGTGTTGGCAACTTGTGCACAGTGCTTTTTAGTATTTGTTTATGCACAAGAAAATTTGTTTAATCAAAAAACGGTGAACACGGGAGGTGTTTTTTATTCAGCACACTTTGGCATTGTTGTTTTTTGTTCATCTGAGGCAATTACAATCAGAAAGTTCATAACTGCATGTTTAAACTAATGCTGTATCAATGAAATGAAAACCGAAACATGTTTATTGGAGATACATATATTAATATTTTGTCGTCAAATCCACTCTGATGCAATTGTATATAAATTGCGAATAGTTCATCCACATATGTACTTATGTATTTTGAAATTTTTGTCTCAAAATGTTTGCACTTTGTACCATAGGAACTGATTTGGTAAATATGCCTAGTGTATCACCAGCTCATTCCACAGGTGTGGAAGTATTAGTGCTGCCCAATACTGAAACTGTTACAGTAACAGCCAAACCTGTTAAGAATACAGAGACCCCTGACGAAGAATTTATGGCTGACGATGATTATGATGAAGAGTTTCCCTTAGCCAGGTGCATTGCCTACAAATGTCAGTGTCCCAACCATCTCCTTGGCTACAACTGTACCCAGTCGGCCTACACAAAAGAAAACAGTAACCCACCAGAACATTCAGCCAATGGAACTTAAATTCCTATTTGTAGAATAAAGAAAAATTGAAATGGGAATTGATAATTTGGTGTTGGCGAGACAAACATTACAGCTCGAAGTTGATGCGCTACTTGCAAAAACAATGTCATTAGATTTTTGTTGAGATTAAGTGTTGTGTTCAGTGTATATAAATTTTAATATTATATCAATATATACGTCAATATGCACTTGTATATTATATGAGGTTGTGGGTTCGATTCTCAGCTCGAACTTAACTTTCTCAAGTGAAAAGAGT
>JAODVQ020348321.1:0-11703 GCA_025400075.2 Phenganax stokvisi | reverse complement strand
CATGGCAAAGGAAAAGGTGAATTTGATGAACCACATGATGTTAAGTTTGACACTGTTGGAAAGATGTATGTTACTGATTTCAGTAATAGCAGAGTACAAGTATTAGACAGAAGTGGTCTATTTCTTGGTCAGCAGGAAGAAGTAACGGGAAAATTGAGTGGTCCATCAGGTCTTCTTATTGCCGATAAGTATGTGTATGTGACTGACACTATTAGTCATTGTATTGTAGTGTATAAGAGTTCAGGTCAATTTGTTACTTCATTTGGTGAATGTGGTCTGAACGAAGGAGAATTTCGTTTGCCATATTATATTGCATCTTGTGTTCATGGTTTTATACATGTGTGTGATTACTACAACAGAATACAGGTATTTTAAATTTTATCTACTTGAGATGCCGCAAATGTTCCTAACTATGCGTTTAGACCTAGAATTTCAGTTGACTGTGCAAGCTCTTGTGAGATTATATACAACTTAGTTAGAACTCAAGCAGTGAGTCATGTTGCCTTGGAGATGGCTCTTTTCTCACTGGACCCAAGTGGCTGCTAACACATGCCATAAGACATAGCTCTAGCTAATTAATACTGATGCATAAAATTTATATATGACAGACACTTAAGCATTCTTACAATAAAATTTGTGAGGCCAGATGATGAGCAGTAGGCAGATCTTCTTATAAGGCATTTACCTCCTAAAAGTCTTTGTACATCTACAATAAAATTTGCATCCCTGTCTTTTGATAAGTGACATTGAAGCACTAAGCATGCCAAAGTGTTTAATGCTAGTTGCTAGGGTATTTAAAGTAGATATTAGGGGTCATTCGCATCTCTCTGCAGCTTCAGCGGCTTGCTGAGAAAGTCCTCTGTTCATTCTTCTTACATCCTTTTACCGACCATATCAAAAAGCGAGATGCCATCTGGATCCACGAGCCTATAATTAAACACTAAAACTTATAAAACTTACAGATCACTCTGAGCATGTGCAGGCAACTGTTTAGAATACGAGGAAGATGAATTGCTGGCAGACATGAAAAACAGCAATATCGAGCGGAGGCTCAGGCCGGCCACAAGCTCAAGTCCCCGGTAAATAATATTTTCACTTGTTGCCCCTCCATTAGAGATGATGTCACATTTGGCAGTAATCACCTCCCGTAGTTGCCCATTAACATAAGTAACATACACAAAGTACGCCATAAGAAGTGTTCCCACAAATCACATGTGGCACACGTGGCTGTTATTGGGTGGCACGCGCATAGTTGTATCTATGGAAACAAAGTGCAGCCAGTTCCTAGAATGCAGATAAGCAGCACAATAGAGTAGCATTTCCAGGCTTTTAGCTAGCTATACTGTTGTAGTAAGTAACAGAAGCTACTCTGGCAGTCTTTGCTATTGTTTGTGTAGCCACGACGCCTGGCTTGACCGGTTTCTACGCTCCCTATAGCACGGTAAGCTCTTCGCGGAGGCTCCAGAGTAAACACGTGGCTTAGAGCGTAGTTTGAGCAGGCATTTTTCCTGGAAGGAGGGCAACAAATTAGCTGTAGCCTGTTCCCTTTTGCCACATTGGGATTTGTTGGCACTTGGGCCCAGGCTACAACTAATACATAATATTAGTTGTGATCATCACCTATATATTTAACTTATGGCCACGAACTTCATTACCCAGCAGAAAGTACTTACCACTTCTGTGCTCTGTTGTGTGCTCCTTGGTCCAATACGCAAGGAAAAACCTTTATATTGATCAAGATTCCATCAAGAAGATGTTTATGTTCAGATTGTGTTTGCAAATAGACTTTGATTTGCTTGTTCCTACATGAGTGAATAATGTTATTATACTTGAATGTGTATTTAATAATAATTATACCAGTCAATAAAATGTTTCAAATATTTATCCACACATGATAAAGCAGAGTAAATAGTTATACAGGCAAGGCATAGATGGTTTCTGACGTGATAAAACAGCGAAACTTAGATATGTAGCCAGGGTGCACTAATCACACCAGAGGCAGTTCAATAGATAATTGCATGTTTATATGATAGTAAACACAAAGATACTCACATTATTAACTTTGTGGGATTTTTAGATCTTCTGTATATTTGGTCATTTGCAGAGAATTTTGCACTTTAGGTGTTTACTTCACATTTCTTCACTTTCAGTGTGCATAACTTGTTGACTCACACATATAATAATAACACATACAATAGCTCTGAAAATATAAGTTTTACAGCCAGCATTAAAAAAACAAAGTTTGTGGTTGTGAACAATATGCCCCAGTATCTAGTCAGTCTCACAGATCTTAGTAAAAAATCTTCGTTGGCAAAATAGAGCCTTTCACTTTTTAGCTAACAGTGATGTGTAAAAGAAAAGCTTTCTAATCTTAGTATTTACTTCACATCAAGGGTTATAGTAACTATGGGGTAAACAAACATGATGTTGGATAATATTCATGCTGTCTGGTAGGCCGTGGCATCCACCATCGCAGTGGGGGAAATTCAATTAGTAGAAACAGTGCTATATAGCAGTACAACTCTTATCACTTCTCAACTGCATGCTAGGTTCTGTTCCTCAAACATTGCTGTTTCTTGGTTACTCATTGCAATCTTGGGTAGATACTTAATGTAATCAAAGGTAGCTATGTAGCAATTCTTTACCCGAGTTACTCTACTGAATCAGTGTTATGTACTTAGTATAAATGAAGATTACTCATCATCACACTGTCATGAATGATGCGCATGAATTAAAACACTGAATTTAGACAATCCCTTACATATAGAGGGCAGGTAAAGAGAAGTCAGTTGACAAATCAGAGAGATGAAACATTAATAAAGTAGGTGAATAAATTTGCCATGGCTTGATTGGTATTTTTTAGCTGTTTGAATCACATTAGGTGTACTTTGTGTACTGCTGATGATTCATGAACTCTGCCAATGTCTACGATATGTACAAGCTGCTCTCTATGAGAATATTTACAGTAGTGAGCTACTTATAAATAATTCCTATGGATACCTCCTAAGCAATCCTGTAGCCAGATTTTGGCACCAGTTCACTACTACTTCACTCCTTTTACAATTGTGCTAGAGCACCACAGTCTAGTACAGTGATAGTAAGCATTGAAATGCCTTATAGGCCCACCAATCTACCCAAAGTACCACCGCGCCTCATAGTTCATTAAGTGTGAGAAAGTCTTTAAATGTCAGTGTCAACTGCTATAACAGAGAATTCGACTTCACATCCTGTGTATGCTCAGGATATATTTAATGCATTGAAAGGAGAGAAAAGTTGTGTTCTCCGGATTCCTCCTACTCCTGTCACATAAGAAACTTAAGCCATTACTGGTTTTATTTACTCCCTTCTCTCTCCTTAGTCAGGACCTCTGTCAGTGACTGCTATCTCTCTTAGTACACACACTATAAACTAAAAATTGTTCTCTGTGGGATCACCAACAATATAAAGGGGAGGTCTTCTACTAAATCCATCTCCTTAACTCAAGAAGACTCTTTATATAATTCACCCCTTAGAACTGTGACTTTATTATCAACACATTACAGATTATGTTATTCATATCATCCTGATGTTGCTCTCTATAAAGTGAAGCACTGATAGTACAGATTACTGGTAATATAACAAATGATATATTCATTGCAATGAGGTGATGATAGAATCGAAATCCTGATGTCTGATGGAACGGAATGATCCTAAATATGCATTTATCGTGACATTTCAGATTCCTTTTCAGAAGATATTAACTTGTTTATGTTTGTGATAGAAGACTGGTGAAAGGTGGTGTCAGTGGCATTGGGGCAAGAGATCTAGTGACTAACTTTCAGTTTTCTCTTCCCTCACCGACACACTATCTCCTATTCTCCCTAATTTGCCATTGATTCTACTGTTTATTAATGATCGAGAACTACAAAATGATTTAGCTTAACACTCTATATGGCACAATAGCGCAAAGATAATAAAAACATCCAAATCCCCAACCAGACAGGTGACATAAAACAACAACGTACATTGAAGAATAAGTCGTAAACCATATCGTACAAAACAGATATGGATTGAGTAGCTAGAAATTATTTACTAATCAAGTTAAACTGCTGTATTTTGCTTTTAAATTGATATTATTATTAATGAATTAGGAATGAAGAGGTAAAAGAGATGGCATTTAAACATCATTTGACCTCTTCATTCCCAATTCATGAATAATAACAATTTTAAAGAAAATGCAGTGTTATGTTTCAGAAGATGATTTTTAAGCTAGCAAGTAATTAATCAATCTTACGGCAGAAGTTCTTATTATAAAGTATTTACTAGCTCCTTTTCTATTGTAGCTTTATTTCAGGGTAAATTTAGTAAACAATAATTTCAATGTCATTAAACTAGATGTATTATTAGTGTCCGGTAAATTAAATTCCGCAATCTGATTCGGCGTTGAGCAGACTCTGATTTTACGTAGTGTTCTGGAGTCAAGGGAAACAACGATAGTGTTCCGGAGTCAAGGGCAACATGCGCATGCACGTGCAACTCAAAATTTGAATAATACGTAATGTGCAAAGATAATAATAAGTGAGTGCGCATAATGGTATAGTTTGAGAGAGTTTGAGGTGTGGCTAGTGCTAACGAAAGTTGAAGGTACAGTTGACGAACTGGTTAGTTGGAGGCGGTGCAGGGTGGGATTGATCGGGTACTGTCTTCGTGACCAGAGAGTCATCAGTTCTCACTACTTTGGTGACTCCGTTCAGGATATCAGAGAGGGCACGTCTCTGTTCATCCGACGTGCGACTTGTAACTTCTCACTCCATCAACGCTTCGATGTCCGAATCGCTCCATAATGAGCTGCTCGTCGACTCGGGATTGATAAAGACGGCTAGTGGAAGTTGCGCGCAAGGAGTGATTGGTTTTATAGCCGTCTATACCAGCGGATTTGCAAAGCCTTGAAACTGTGTTGGAGAGTGGATGGTATCCGAGAACGCGGCGGGAGTACCAGCAGTCATCAGTTGGTGTTCGACATGGCTTCAGGTAAAATGCGTTTGCAGGGGCATTGGAAGGGCAGAGACTGATATACTTTTTAAACAGGCGAACGAAGCAGCGCTGTGGGTTGGTGGTGTTTTGGTGATGATAAACAACCTTGGGCTTGATGTTTTTGCCTTTTAGGCCTCCTGGATGGTTCTTTGAAACATCTTCGTGGTACACAAGGTATGGTTCTTTTCCAGACTGTTCAATAACCTGGATCTGGCAAGGAGACCTACGTAGTTGTCTATGCTCTTTTCCACTTCTGAGGGCGAAGTACAGCCCACAATAAAAACTATTGTATCCAGAAGTTGTTGTGGATTAGAGTCGCCAAGTTGACCCTTTTCCCACAGAGTACTCTCTTCAGCAACACTGATCACCTCTGCTTGCTTCTTAGCTGCTCCAACCCCGCGTGCTTGTAGCCTCTTCATCTCCCCATCCAGAGAAGCCCGAAATGAAGTAAACTCTATAGAAGAGAAGATGTCAATTGACGACGACCCTTGTTCACGAATGTGACGCTGTAAACCAGCACAGAGATGGTGTAGAGTGTTTGGCGGATACTCTGTTCCATTCTGTTTTCTAGCTTCGCGAACAAAATAGCTAAGCCATTTGTTCAGTTTGGTAGTAGACTGCTGGCATAGAGGAGGAATTTGTTCATTATTTGCTTTTAGTCTGTGCGTTACCCAGGCATCCCACACGGAAAGACAATACTTTGTGTCCTCCCTTGTCTTGTGTGGAACCCAGGATTGTCTTCCTTGTCAGTTTTTACAGCGAAGCGGGAGTGGGAGGGTCTCGTTGTGGGTGATGTTGCGTCTTTTGGCGGCGCAGGCGTAGTAGTATTAGTGGGCAGAGTCTGTTAAGGCTGCTGCTGGGATGGTTCGAACTCTTTGCTAGCTTGGAGCATTAGTGCATAGATAATACAGTACTGACGTGGATTGGAAACGTCTCCCTATACTACAGTTATGCGCGTGCCGTCATTGCAGCGGGCAAATGTATTGTGAATGGAAATAATAGGCTACTGAAATTTTCAGCCCCATTGCACGTAATACAAAATGGCGGCATAAACGAGTTTTAAAACTTAGCGCATGTCGGGAAGTGATGATATTCCCACAAACGAGAGTATTTTCTCTCAGCGGAGCAGCCTACAGGCTACAATATGCCGTGTAGTAGTAAGCCATAGCTGCAGTAGTTTTTGTGGAAATCTTACACAAAATCACCGCGTTTTTAGGCCATTTTGACACATAAAACAGCTGCTACGTCTCTGACAGTAAATTCCTTCGAGTTCTTGGTATTTTCTCCCAGTGGCCCGGCACACAAGGTATCTTAATACTAAAAAAGTCTCAGAAACTACTTACCAGCTTTCTAATAATCTTATATTTCTGAGCAACTTTGTCGCTTTTTCAATTGATAAGCGGCAACTACCCAGCAACAGCTAGCCTTTATGTGAAGTTACATTCATTAAGCACACACTGAGTGTGATGTTTCAACTTAGTTTTTTCTATCCTGCGTCTATGGGCTGTTTTCCTGCGCCTCCTTCTCTGCCGGGGAGCTGCAATGAGTGCTTCATGGGTTTTCCGTAAACTCCCCGTAAACTACACGCGTTTCCAATCCACATCAGTACTGTATTATCTATGATTAGTGAGTCGACCTCGCTTTCGTCGTCTGCTGCCTGAGTGGCGTCGAGCCAGTTCGCAATTTCACTATCAAACAACGCTACAGACATCAATTCCTTTTTCTGACGAATACACAGACGTGAGTTGGTTTTATAGGCTTGTGATTTGAATGGACGCATCTCCATGGACACTAAATTAGTTAGACGCGTCGTCATGGAAACCACCGGTCAATAGTGAGCCTTGGGGTCTCTAGTAGCGTCCTTGCTGCCGCTCGGAACGCTACAGCCCGCATCTAACTAATATGTATAGATGAATTTCATATTTTTCTTTTTAATATTATTTTGATTATAAATTGCAATTATCCGAGTGCATTACATTATATTGAGGAATAATTAGCTTAAAATTATTACTGATTGTCATGTGTCAATATCATGTATAACACTTTAGCACTCATGTATATGACCAAAGACTTAGAGAACTTAAATAACTGTAGCAATAGACATTTACATGACTAGAAAACAATAAATTCAGTTTTCTATTTTATGTAACCAGATCTGGGAAAAGGGACCACTTGCGTCTGAATAAAGATTTTGAATTATTCATATCATTCGAAAGAGTAATTTCTGCTCTACATATTGATACAAATACACTGAGATTTGTAAGTTGGTTTGGAAGTTAGAACGCAATAAATTAGACTCATTAGATACAAATCACATTATTAAGATACATATTACGTGCAATTCTGTTTACTTATGTCCTAAACAATATGTGAATTAGTTTGTATAGCTATAAACTGGTGTAACTTGAAAACTACATGAGATAATAAATTACTTTTTGCTTCAAAATGTAGAGGCAACTGTGTTTATTTTAAGTTTATGCTTTTGTAAAACACCAATTCTGATTCTTCAAAATACAATCTCTCAACGAGTGATAGTTTTTTCCAGATCAGGTCACATAAAATATAATAAATACTATGATTTCACCAGGCTGGGCATCTTCGTGCGCATGCTCAAAAGTACACAGGTTATTTGTGGCCTCATTCTCTCTGATGGCTAGGGAGCGGATTATCCTCCCACCCACGTACTATTAGAGGAAGGGGCTGAGGCCGAGACTAGATCAAGACTACATTCTCTATGGATGGCTAGGAAGATGATGGTGAAGAAATCTGTCTATATAGTACGAGCTTAGTTTGGAATCATCTAGCCATTTGTACTGGCTAACGAACACCAGGTGAGTGCTCATTCTATTCGTCTGCAATCAGTAGATGTGTGTTTGAAGTATGTTTGTGTGTTAGGTTACTGTGTGTTACGTGCTGTCTTTATCATCTGCAGTATATATTATACAGAATGCAGTAAATGAGGCGTGGGTCTGTACTGTAGGGTGTGTTAGACGCTGAAAACAGAATATTTCTTCCTAACGCATTAGGGTAGACTTTGCAACGAGTGTTGGCACATCGCACTATGCGTGAGTCTAGGCTTGTGATTGGAATTTGTGGTACCTGACCTGTAGGTGGAAGATGTGATCCTAATAGTGTGGCCTTTACTAGGGAGTCAGCAAGGGTCGGGTTCCGTCTGTAGCTCACCTGGAGTGGAGAGAAAAAGAGAGCAGATAGAGATGGATCATTGTGTATGAGAGACCAATGTTTGTGTTGTAGGTTGAGGAGAGAGGCATACTTGTATAGGGGTGTTTGTGGTCACTTATTTCTAACCTCCCATACTTCATTGGATGTGTTGTGTATTGTGCACCCAGGCATAAATGTCCAAAATTTTGAACGTGCATAACTTTTGTTCTGTATACCCGAAGACGGACTAAGCAGCGTTGCGCTGTGCTTGGTGAGGCAATTCTAATGATGTAATTGCCGTTTTGTTTGAGTAGAGCGTTCAAGAATTACAGTGAACCCGCACAATTGTAGTTTATTGCCCTTACGTGACGTTCTTTTTTAGACGAGTGCGTCGCCGGTACCACAGTGATGCAACCTCAAACTTTTATGTCGCCCAATTGACCCACGTGGAAGAAATGGCTCAATTGGTGGTAAAAGTTTTCAATGGCGCCTAAGTCTGTAAGGAAACGGCAGTCGGAGACAGCCACCCATTCATCAGCTGAAACTAGGAAGAGGAAGAGGGAGAGCCTGGAATTAGTAGAGGCACTTTGCCACGCGCAGTGAGGCGGCGCTGAGTTCGACCGCTTTGCGATTGCCCGACGTAGAATGGGACAGTACTGACAACGAGGCAAGTTTAAGTGTTATCGTTCCTAGTCTCAGCCTTACAGAGGGAGAGAGGGTGAGAGTATCGCTGTGTAGCACTACCAGCAAGGAACCCAGCATTGCTGGCCCGTGCTCTTGCATAGTAAGACCTAGCGTTACCCGAGGTGATGAGACTAGCCCCGCTGACACTGGGAGTGGTGGTGAAGGAAAAAAAGTGCTTTTACTGGAAGAAAGCCTCTAGAAAGACTGGCTGGATTCTCTGGGTAAAGAAGATATCAAGTCCATATCCTTGTTTTTATGTTAAAGAACTGTTGTGGAAAGGAACTTGATCAGGCAGTGCCAAGTCCCATTGAAGGATTGGCATCAATGAGTAACTATTATTTATGACTTTAAAGTAATCACGGAAACTTTTCTCTTGCTTTATATCACTCATTTTGGTCCTGTGAATTCATTTTCCCTTCTTTATTCTGTCTGGAAAAGTCTGAATTAATCTTGAATAAAATGGCCGACTTTGGGAGGCCATATCTGAAAAACTAAAATGATATTTAATTATCCAAAAACGTATCATTGTAGACCAGCCTAAAGTCCATATATATGCATAGTATCAGACCATATTCTATGTAAGCTGTAAGAGTAGTTAGAATTTCAGTAAAAAGAGTCCAAATATATTTTTTAATTCTAAAAATTTTTAAAAGCACAATTTACAACTTAAAGCGTAGGAATCTCTATGCATAGGTGGCCTCTAGAAAAAAATATGACACTTTGAAAAAAATGTACAGGAGGAGTAGTTATTAGAAAAATAGAAAGGAAGCATTTTAAGTTGTCCTTAGGTGGAAAAAGTTTGAAGTCTTTAGGTCAAAGGGTTAGGCCACAATGCTTGTTTGAAAAAAGTATGTCAAAATGGACATTTATGCGTGAGTGCACTATAGTAAAGTAAAGGAAAGATTGTGGTTTTCACTGAAGGTTATGATATTAAAATTATTTGGAGCTGGCTATTTGCTTGAGTAATCCATACTGGACAAAGTAGCATCATTTTTCATGTATGTACATACGTATTTTTGTCATCAATTGACCACATTTCGCATGCCTTACTTAAATCATAGGTATAATTTATACTCTGAAGTGTTCGCCGATTGATGACGGTGTGACCAGCAGCAGCTGGCGGGTAATAAAGCTGGGCTAAGACAGTCTTTTTTCCATGCATCACAGTGACCAACGCATGTATACACTTTATCGTAATGTTGTTAGGGGATCCATTGCGGACGTCTTGTTGCTCTGGGTGGGGATAAAATGGCTGTATTACGCATTAGATGGACCTCCAGTGCATGCTTTTGTAGACCAAACTGCGGGACTTTGGGATTGTGACCTGGAATGTGGAGGTGACCACATTAAGCAGGAATATAGCGCTTGCACAGGAATCTCTCTTCACATTAACTGCTCTGAGTGTGGTTATTGAGGTTTTAATTCCTAAGGCACACTTTCATTTTGAATTATTATTTTAATATATATAATATGCCTGTAGCTTTGAATAGACTTAGGTCATAAGAAATACGGGCCATTCTTCTATCACTAACAGCAAATTGATGGACTGCACACGTTCTATAGAAGTTATACACATGCGCACATGGCGTTAAACTAGGCTTTTCTTTTAAGGCTTGTATTTGCTGTGTTACGTGATGGAAGAAGAACCTGATCGCTTAAGGTCAGTGCACGTCTCACAGGTTAGGCGAGTAATTTTATGAAAGAATTCATGCTCTATCTCATTCCGTTATGGAGACATCGGGATTTGAAGAAATGTGGAAGATGATAATGATGATCACAGGACCCGGGAAAACAGTTTCAAACGCTTTCTAGTGTGAAGCGCTGAGGATACCCAGGCATTGTTTTAGAAAATATAGGGTAGTATATCGACCTGCAACGTATCCTGCTGAACTTCTCAAGCTTTCCCTGTTGTTTTGGCTGAGTTATGAGCCATTCCTGCCCTTGATCACATGGGATTTCACTCTGGGTTATCTCTACATAGAGCATCTACCGATGCTCTAAGTAATATTTAGAGAATACTTTGTAGTACATTATGCGGTTTAGTCCTAGTGCGCAAGGGGGTTATCGCATACCCGAGCGCACTAATTAACCACATAATGTACGCACAGACGTGTTCTCTAAACATTTAGTGCTACATGTGACCTTCAGGCAATCAGATTTGGGGTAGAAATTTCGCTAGCTAGCAGATCGGTCGAAAGAGAAGCGGGATGGCAGCGGTACCCCTCTAGTCTCATCTCCAGACTCTTTCCAACATATGGACATATTGCGCATGTATAGTAAAAGGGGGGTGTGTGAAGGAAAGGGTCTGGGGAATCGTACGGAAGCCGAGAAGGGCACCTTTTGACGCTCGGAGCTTGGAGTTTAGTCCTGTCCACACTTGGAGTATAGAGCTTGGCACTTGGAGCTTGGAGCTTGGAGCTTGGTTTTTGGGGGTGTGGTACCATATCAAAATAATGTGTTGTTGACTTCGGTTAAACTTTAGCAGCGTCTCCCTCTGTCACACACCATCTGCTAAAGCACTAAGTAAGCTTTGGCCTTGCCTGCCTCAGAAATGCCCCCTTGAAAGTGCCGATTTGTCGCGTGATGGAGGTTGATTGCATCCTTTGACTCGCGTCACGTTTGTTCTATATACTTTATAGCTTGCATAGCCACACTGCGCTCACGAGGCTGTGTAGCTATATACTTGACATGCTGACTTGTTGTTTCCTCAATTTTATATATCTATATTGAGTATGTATTAGCTATAACATAAGAGTTTAAGCTTAGATAATGAACCTATGTGTCTATATTATCTATGGTTTTAGACTATTATTTAAAAGCAATAATTTATAAGTAATTTTGGAG
>JAODVQ020348107.1:0-11705 GCA_025400075.2 Phenganax stokvisi | reverse complement strand
GCCGTCGCGGCGAGTTGTAGGAAGCGGGGCGGCCGGCAGGCATAGCCCTGGGTACGAGGTTCGAAGGCTCGAAGCATATTCGCCAGTTATCCACTCTATCACATCGCTCAACACGAGAAAAATGGCATCAAAAACCGGCTGTGTAAATGAGGCTGTATACTCTAAAAAATATAAAAGACCTTTTTTAAAACATATTCTATCTTATCCAATTTATTTTCCACCAAATATACGGAGCCTTGAGCTCCTTTTCCGAGTCTTTGTTTAAGCTAGAAAGAAAAAATTTGCAAAACTTACATATATTGCTGACTGCAACATGAGAATTTTACACAAGTAAATGTTTATAAAAAACCTATATATCTACAAAATACGAACCAAACCTTGAAATTTTGAGCACTTCAAAGTTTAGCACAAAAATAACGTGTTAAAGTATGGGATAATGGCTTAAATTTCCCGCTTTCACATGAAAGAAATTGAGTATCAAGTTTACGACTGCATTAAAACCTTGCCATATTCCAGCAAAATTACGAAGCTAGTGTCGAACTATACCTTGTAATTCTCCATAAATCCTTTAAACTACTTGTGATTTAAACTTCTACAACTAAAACGAAGCTCTAGCTAACCTTGTTTACGTTGCTAGGGGCAAATTAAAAATTGACATTTTTCAGTAAAACCGGCCAATGGACGTCGTTGTCTTTATTAATTCGTTTGTAAAAAGGCATCAGATTACTAATTCCTTTGTATCTAGTAGCAATTTGTTGCTAAGGTTCTGTTTTGTAACATTCCTTCACTACTAAAACTGCGTTTTCATGACTATTTTGCGCTACTATAAGTCACTCATTATAAAATTTCTTTTCGGATAAGAAATCCATTGTTTTTGTGGGCCAAAAAAAACATGTTTTGGCGAGTTGTGGTTTTTGGTATGATGTTTCAATTTGGACGGAGAGTAAACGCGGCAAATGATGATAACGTCAACGGTCATGGTTGCAATTCAAATGGTGTATGTTTGCCTGGTGCAGAAGATATTGCGGTACCACCCCGGTCAATTACAGCAGATAATACCTGTGGGAATCATCAAAAGGCACCACCAAACCCTATCCAGTATTGTCCATTAGTTCAAGGCCAAGATTGTTTCTCGTGTAATAGCTCTTCTAATGAGTTTCAGCATCCAGCTCGTTTCATGATTGACCGTAGCAATGGTTACAGTACTTCCAACCTTGAGACATGGTGGCAATCAGGGAGCTGGTATGAATGGTTAACGTACCACAACGAAGACCCTTTAGTTGTCAATATCACCATATCTTTTAACAAGTCGTATGTACTCACAGGTGATATAAAAGTAACTTTTAAGTTTACAAAACCAGCTATGATGGTTATTGAGAAGTCCACAGATTTTGGTCAAAGTTGGACACCACTTCAGTACTTCGCCGATAACTGTCTGGCTCGATTTCAAATGGAACATAGCCCGTTAAACTGTTCGACAAGTGCCGTGCTATGCAGCCAGAAATATAGTGACCCTAATGAAGGCACCTTGTACTTCAGCTTCCTTGATTGTTACACTAGGCAGACTTTTTGGAACCGCGACAACCAGGACTTACTGGAAGCTACCGATTTGAGACTCAGACTACAATTCCCTGCAACAGATGGTTTGTATATTTCCAAGCAACAGCACAATTTGCAAAAGTATTTCTATGCCATTTCTGACATTCAAGTCTATGGTCGATGTCAATGTAATGGACATGCACCTAACTGTGAGTTCCCGGAGGATAAAAATGGTGGTTATCTGAATATACCAACATGCTTATGTACGCATCATACTGAAGGTGTAGATTGTGAAAGGTGTGAGCCTCTGTATAACAATAAAACATGGATGCCAGCTACTTCAATGAGTGAACCAAATGAATGCCAAAGTAAGTCAAAAAAGATTATTTTTCTGAGCAATGAGTCAGGATTGAAGAACAAAACTTCATCTAATGGCAGGGATTTTACTGTTCAGGACGAGACTCATTGACTGGCAATGTACCCCAATGCACACTAAATTAGTTAAAACATATTTTACTCCATTACATGCCAGTTAATTTCAGTGATTGAGGGAAGTCTTGGCAATAAATACATATTTCTTCAACTCCGCTGCTTATAATATAAATATCTCTTTTTTTCGAGAATGCGAGTGTCACCAACATACTCCCAGCTGTACGTTCAACAGCACCCTGGGACATGGCGTATGTGACAGATGTCAACACAACACTACAGGATACTTCTGTGAACAATGTGAAAATAAGTTTTACAGAAACTTGTCAAGACACTTTAACGACCCACTTGTTTGCTTAGGTAAGTTTGATTGGAGGAGACAAATGCTACGACTTGAAATATTGAACTTTACAAAAAGAAGTGGGTGGGTTTGGACCCTGAACCCCATCTCCCCAGGCCTGTTGGGTACATACCTGTCCCACAGGAGTTAACGTATTACACTCAATTAAAACCTATTTGGGAGCTTTGATTCGCCACGACTACGAAATCTAGTAGGACTACGTGATTTTTTCCGTTTAATATCTGCTACTAAAAACGTATGAAAGTATAAGTGGTCTTGCTCAATTGTTATTGTAAAGGTATGCTACGTAAAAGAAACGATGATTAAAAGCCTGTGGTCTCATTTCACTGCGAAAATCTCGTAGTCGTACTAAACTTCGTAGCCGTGGCGAATCTAAAGGTCCCTTCTTATTACTATTAATACAAGCCTGAGATAATGTACTCTGATACCCCAATCAACACCATTGAGTTAGTAAATGTACCAACTTGATATCTACAGTACACTGGTAATATCCACATGACACAACTGATACTAGTATCCACCAAGAGCGCACCGTACCTCCTATATATCAAATACCATGTAATGCCATAAATTTTCCATGTATTTTACCTTCAGCTTGCAACTGTGCCACGGAAGGCATAACCAACAATGGTTCATGTTCTCAAAAAGTTTCAACTATCGGTCAATGTGAATGCAAGCGGAATGTAACTGGTAGAAGATGCGACCGATGTGAAGACGCATACTACGGCTACACACTTCCTTCTGTTGGAAATTGCGTTGGTGAGTGGCACATGGTTCACAAAACCGTACCGCTACCAATGAGGTTATTTTTGTAATAGCGAGGTTCAGACTTCCATTAGCGCTTGTCCTAGTGGCTGAGATCATATGAACACTCGATATAAGTTGTACTACGTAAGGGATCTTACAATATGCCCCAACAAACCAAGACCATTAGAACATTTAGTATAATTTGTATTACAAGTAGCAGGACGACAGAAACTATCCCAACTAGGCCAAGTTATATACTAAAAAAGCCTTAGCATGAAGAATAATCATGCTTGCAATATATTGAGTTTCTACAAATTTTCATTGAATGTTCACAGCTTGCGAATGTGCTGAATATGGTACAGTCAATGGTAGCCTAAACTGTCATCAAGTTTCTGGCCAATGTTCGTGTAAGAATAACACAGAATTACGAACATGTTCCCAATGTAAACTTGGTTATTACGGCTTTCCTAAGACAACTGAAGGAGACTGTTTGCAATGTGTCTGCGATTATGGGGGCAGTACACCCGATATCTGCGAGAAGGATCAAGGTTAGTGAGGATTGCACTTGTCGGAGCGAAACTTTTGTTGTTTGTAAGTAAACTATCTGCCAAGTTCTCTTGACTTGCCATTAGCTGCTCTGAATTCGAACTTTACCGTGTGGTACAATTCGGATCTATTTAAAAAGAAATCCAACGTATCTTCGCAAACAATTTACATTCGATAATATCAAGCGGCAAAATCAAAATCAGAAATTGTCTATATATATAATATTGAACTTCAATTAAATAAAAATTGACATTATAAATATATAATGACCTTTTATGGGCCCTGTTTAATCAATGAAGATTAAGTTTTTGCATTGGATAGATTACAGTTCTTCTACAAATGATGTATGCATCTCCTGACTTTGATGTAGACAATTTGAATAAATGGAGATGAAATTTTTACATAGGAGGATACATTACATTTCTTCTTTAAACAACTTGAACATCATGAATATTAGTGTGAAGGTACACCACGTATATTTATCATTGCAAAGCTTTCGGTCCGTTAACCCGGACATTCATCAGTGCACCCCACCCTGGTGCAGCCGGACCAATGAAGGTCCGGATTAATAGGCCGAAAGCTTTGCAATAATAAATATACATCGTGTACCCTCAAACTAATATTCATATAGGTGTTTTCGCCATGCAAAGCTACAAGAATCTTAATGAGTTGAACATGTAAATATGTACAATCCCTGACCTTGTTATACATTCTTTGAATTAAAGGAGATGAAGTTTGCATAAAAGGATGCATTGTAATTCTCGTTTAAATGACTCAAATATTACAAACGTGTACAATCCCTGACCCTGATATATGCATTAAAATAACACTCTACAAAGATAAAGTTTTTCGTAAGTGATCCTGAAATGCCTCGCATGTTTACCCCATTTTTTCTCTACTAGGTACATGTTTATGCAGGAATGGTGTACATGGGGAAACATGTTCTCAAGTACAAGAGAACAGATTCTTTCCTGCCTACGACTATTTCTTATACGAAGCTGAATATCAGTCTGGAAACTACATGGTAACATCGAACGTTAGCGAATATGGTAGAAAATTCACTGGAAGAGGTTACGCGGAACTTCACAACGAGGGTTTTATAAATTTTGATGTTTCAGTGAAAGTCAAAACTAACTTTAGTCTAGTTCTCCGATATCTGCAAGCGAGTAGCGGACTTGGGCTCACGATAAAAGGTCGAAATGTGACAGGCTGTCCTGAAGTCCACCAGAACATCACGATTGATAGCTTGGAGACTGATGGTTCTGCATACCAATTGAATGACAGTGTTATGCTGTGTCCTGGGACAGACTATACCTTTAAAGTATATGATGACAGTTCCATGAATTTTTCAATCAAAGTCGACTCGCTCTTACTGATTCCTCAATTGACAGAACTACGAAGTTACCAATATATGCCCTCGTTTGTTAACACGTGTCAAGGAAATGTTAGTACAATTGCAGGAATTTTAGCCTCGAGATCTGAATGTAAGAACGTCACGTTTTCCACAATGGTAGAATTCTTTAATGGCTCGTTAGGTAAGTCTAAAGGCCAGTTCACACGGGCGATTTGCGATGCGATTTTTCTCGTGTTGAAAGATGTGAAAGAGTGGATAACTGGAGAGTATATTTGGTCCAACAATTTTGCTAATGCACTCGCCAGTCAACTTACTCGATCACATACACTAAAAGGAGAAAAATCGCAGCAAAAGTCGCCCGTGTGAGCTGGCCTTAAAATTTACATCTAAAGTGATAAGGTGTGTGATGAAGACACTAGACTGGAGTGTTGAAACGTTGGATTGTGAATTATAACTTCTTGCCAAGTTCCATTCAGTTTACTAAACCAGAGTAGTAATAAGATGTGTGAAATGTTATTCGTCTTAGAATGTGGCTGTTCTGACGTCGGTGCTAACAGTAGCACGTGCGACCCTTATGGAGGTCAATGTCGATGCAAGCAAGGTGTGATGGGAAGAACATGTGACAGATGTCAACCTGGCTATTATAATTTCACCAAAGATGGATGCACTCGTAAGTGATTATCAAAAAAACCCCAAACTCTTGTATCTATTCACGAAGCCGGATGACATCCGTTCTAGTTTGCTTCTGAAAACGAATCTTAACATTCTTTTTGTTATTTTTAGCATGTGCATGTCATGAGCTCGGCTCGCAAAATTTTTTATGTGATGAATACTCTGGCAAGTGCCTGTGCAAGCAATCAGTTGAAGGTCGAGCCTGCGATCATTGTGAGCTGCATCATTACGGTCTTCACACAGGACAAGGGTGTATTTCATGTAACTGCAGCGCAACAGGATCTATTAATCAGACGTGTGGCGACATGACCGGGAGGTGTTATTGTAAGCCTGGGGTCGAGGATGTACTCACGGATAAATGCGACAGATGTCAAGAAAATTTCTTTAACTTTACTCAAGAAGGATGTCAGTAAGTAAAGATTTCGAAATAAATAGAGACGCTGTGAGCAAACTTTGTCAATCCATGTTGTGGGACCGAGACGTAATTGGATGAACGGATGTTTTGTTAGTTGCTCCTAGTGATAGCCACACCATGAGAAGCAAAGTAGTAATGTAGCTTCTTGTTGTTGTGAGACGTAGTCAGGTGGATGAATCTGTTGCAATTCTCTCCGAGTGTTAGCTACACCATAACAAGCATAGTAGTAATGTATTGTCAATTGATTATGGAACGTATTCGAGGCAATGAATGTCTAGCAGGTTTCTCCAAGTGGCAGTCACACCATGGCAACAACTGGCTAACGATATTTCTATCTTTCCAGAGCTTGCAGATGTAATGAGGCTGGTTCCAGATCCCTACAATGTCATCAACGTTCTGGAGAATGTCCTTGCAAAATCAACACAGCTGGAATGAAATGTAACACGTGCACAAATGGAACATACTCCTTGGAAAAAACAAACCCAAGCGGTTGTATACCATGTTTTTGCTTCAGCAGAAGCAACCAATGTTCGTCTGCTGAAGGATTCATACTAAGCAGCATAAAACAAAATCTAACAATGGCGAAATACGCTAAACTTTCAAGAAGATTCCAAGGATATCAATTACATTCCTACGTTCGACTTTTTGAAATAAACTTTACAAAGTTTCTTAACATATCTGAAGTCGAGTTGCGCTTAAAAGGAGTTCATTATAATGCATCATTCCGACTCGCTGTCACTCAATGCGATACGCCTGAAGTTGGTCGATACTGCACGTTACTTCACGAAAAGTATACACTGCAAAGCCTAACTGCTTACCAAATGCAGAGCATTTTGGCAGATGTAAAAGAGGTGACGGTAAATATGGATGGTGATGTCGCGAATGTTTCTGAAGTAAGCTTTGCTATGGGGACTGCAATAAATGGTGCGCATGGCAACGAAGCGAGTCACGTGGAAAAGTGTGAATGTCCCGGACGTTACAAAGAGCTGTCTTGTCAAGATTGCAATACAGGTGACCCAAAAAAGTTTCACTTACCATCCTTGATAAAGGATGGTAAGTGAAACTTGTGGGTTGTGAATCTTTTTCCTTCTGGCAAATTTACTTTCATATTAGCAAACCAAAGTAGTGATTAGATGTTTGGTAAAGTCACTGGACTGGAGTACTAAAACGTTGGGTTGTGAATTATAACTTCTTGCTAAGTTACATTCCTTCTAACGAACTTTCTTGCAGGTTTCACCCGCGAAATTGCTCATTCAAATGCGTTTGTAAACTGTGCTCTATGTTTTTGCAATAATCGTTCGGAGACGTGTGATGGAGAGACGGGTGTGTGTGATGAATGTAGGTTGTCTCAAGGTGACTACTGTGAAGTGTGTGGATATGGTGTAGATATCACCACCGGGTGTACAACCTGCATGCCCGAATTTTACACGCGAGACATCCACGAACACGGCTGTAGAGGTACGTTTGAAGGAGAGGGTACGTCGCATGAGGTACGTTTGAACCAGAGAAGTTGTGAAAGACGCAACTAATTGTACAAACTTTCTGTCTCGACTCGGATTTTTGGCCAGGTGGAGGCCCAGTACGTTCTATAATCACTTGTAGTACTTTTTTATTGTACGATAATCAATATGATTTGTGGAAGAGGCTGAAACCAAGTATCACAATATAAGAAGATGAACCGAATAACCACAGCAAATGGAATATAAAATGAGAAGGTAGAGCTAGCTGAGGAGCTTACTAAAACCTGTTTTCTCTTGCAGCCTGTGATTGTGTGATGAATAACACACTGTATCACAATAGCAGTGTGTGCAATGCGACCAGTGGTCAGTGCACTTGTAAAGAGTATGTGAGTGGAAGACAATGTGAGCACTGTGCCGAGAATTACTACAATACTACACATGGATGTCGAGGTAATGCTATACTTTAACAAACAAAATGCAAAACTACAGAAAACGATTCCAAATAAGGAAATTAGAACTCAATTTGAAGATATTATCATTAGACGAACCGACTGACCTTGCATAAACAATTTATCCAAGAGGAAAGCTCGATTTCCACCGAGTTAATGAGTTTTTCGCTAGAAATTTACAAAACATTCATTCAACTGGGTAATTCCTACAACATGGTACATCGCTAGCCATGTTGAGCAGTAATGAACCCAATGGAATGAGACAATGAAGTAAAGTCTCGATTGCTTTGCTGCTTACAGGACTGTAAAGAATGATGATTACAAAATAAACATTAAAACACATTATCGCTGTTTTAGTTTTCGTTCGCAATAGTGCGACTATCACTTGGAAAGATTTGACGTTTACAAAACAATCATTCGCCCGAGTATACCCAACAACATGACGTTACATTGCTACTTTGCTTGTCATGGTGTGGCTATCACTTGGAGAGACTCACAAAACATTCATTCACTCAAGTACGTCCCACAACTTGACTGTTTATTGCTACTTCGCTTTTACAAAACATTCATTCACCTGGGTACTACCCACAAAAACATGACGCTACCTAACTACTTTGCTTTCTATTACTTGGACAAACTAACGAAACATTCATCCATCCAATGTGTTCAAAATGTCTTTCTTTTTTCAGAATGTCCCGAATGCTATGGTCTACTAAAAGTACACGTTCACAGACTCAGAAATTTTATTGACGAAGTAGATAACACAGTGGAAAAATTGACGAAAAGATTTGAAGCTATTCAAAACCATGAATTTGCTAGACGCCTTAGTCAAGCTAAAACTGATGTGGACAATATTTATAAGAAGGCGAACCTGACCGCAGGTCGAGACCCTTATAACCTGAACGCTACCTCGAACGTCTTGGACAACCTTACATTAAGTATCGACCAGTTGATGGATCAAGTCGGAGAATTGAATAGACAAAGACATGAACTACAATTGCTCGTTGGGAATATCTCAATTTGGACACAAACAGCTTACGCAAGTTTACACCAAGCAAACTATTCCCGAATTTTCGTTCAAAACTTGACAAAGACAATTGCGAGTTTTGTTCAACCTTTAGAAAGAGCTAAAGACACGATGGAGGCTCTAAATCAAGATCAACAAAACATTGCAGACAACTTAACAAGAGTTTCCAAATTTCAATTGGAAAAAATAACACAACTTCTATTTCACCTTAAAATAGTCGACAAAAATCTCAATGAAAACACAAAGGGAGTCGATTTCTTACAAAACGAGACCCACTTATCTTCTAACTTCGCCGAAATCACAAGGAACTTTTCTGAGAACATTTACGACAGCGCTAAAGTTATTCTTGATCTTTCCACAAACGTTTTGAAGACAGTTCGACATTTATCGGACCTCATTGATGAAAACAGAAACCTAACCCGAAGATTACACGAGAAAATTTTGATTCCAACTTTTAATTATCAACCAATCAATAACAATGCTTCGATTCTATTCAAAGATTCACAAAAACAGACCACTGAAGCTGCGACAAACTTAAACAACACTCAAATCTTACTGACTGAAGTGAAAGAAATACGCGACAAGGCTAAACAAGCAAACGAATCGGCCATAAAGACCCTCAAAGATGCCATTACTACTCGAAAAACGTTAGATAATTTTCAAAATACGTCCACTGACGCCACTAAAATGGCAAACGAGTCAATACAACAGATAAGCAGTATCCGGGCGGAAAGTGAGCGGTCTATTCGACAAATACAAAACGTTAGTAAGTCAGTCCAAGATGGTTTACAATTAACTGATGAAGCGATGAACTTGGCGAACGAAGCTTATGATCTGGTTCTTGCAGAAAATCAGGTATGTGCTGTGCATTAACAGTACAATTGTAACTATAACAATCAAGGTAGGAGCCTACCTAAAATCAGGTAGGAGCCTTCTCCCAGGCTATGTTCATGATATATACATCCATCCAAGTACGCCTTACAAGAACATGACGTTACATTACTACTTCGTTTGTCATAGTATGGCTATCTCTCAGAGAGACTTACAAAACATTCATTTACCCGACTGTACGTCCCATACAACATGATGCTACATTACTACTCTGCTTGTCATGGTGTGACTCTCACTTGGAGAAACTTACAAAACATTCATTCACCCGATTACATCCCAAAACAACATGACGTTGACGCCAACGCATTTGTTCTAAATTCCATAGGGAATCAGTTCAGTGCACAACCGAAGCAAAATCCTCGAGAACCATCATCAGACCACGGGCTGTTCACGTGAACAGATGATGTCATACAGAGATAACATGACTACCCGTGCGCGGGTATTGACACCTTTGATAGGTACATGCCCGCTTCAGGCTGTTAAAAATACATCTGAAGAAGCCTACGAAACTTTACGACAAAGCGAAGAAGGAAAATCGGAGACGCAAGAAAGCTTTAACGATGTGAGTGACGTATACAAACACGTCACTGAAAGTGAAACCGAAGTTCAAAGAATCGAGAATGCAGTCAAGTCTAAGACTCATGAAACAAGAGTAGACTCTCATACACAAATGTTTGAAGAGTTGAGAATAGAGTTGGCTAAATTAAGACGGGCGAAAGACAGACGGGCTGAAGTTATTGCACGAATGAGAGAACGTGTAAGAACAATGAAATTAGAGATTCAAGACTTAGAAAGCCTACGTGATTCATTTAAAGACATACCACCATGCAGATCAACGTAACTCAACCTTAAATAGCGTGAGTCCAAGTTTAAACACCCTAGGCGCTTATTATATTGAACTTAGATAGAGGCGCTTATTCGAGAACGAAGACCATAATTCGAGGAAATGCAACACGTTCAACACGTGTTTCTTTTAATGTCAAACAGCTATGTACCCAAACACACATATACACATAACGTATATTTCTTCGCTAATACAGGCCCAGGGTACTTATTACTTGAGGCTTGGAGGCACTCATTTGGAGTAATAATAGCTTGAAGATTATCTTGACTGCAATAACTGTAATATCATAATAACGCTATCTACACGCAAATAATATGTAGAAATTAGAAACTCAATATTTGTAAAGTCTCACAATTTACTCAACTGTAAAGAGAGAGTCAGAGGAGTATTTGAGTGGTCTATACCCCAGTCCTCTACTCGATATTGTAGTGTGCACTTGAAAGACCGTTGAGCGACCGACTCACACAGACAGGCAATTAGCCTTTCTCACACCAAACGGTCGGGCTTTAAGTCCACCATTTTTGCATGGGAAAACAAGTGATTTAGGCAAATTTTGTTTGGTTACAAAGAAAATTGAAACAAATCTTTTGTTTCTCAGCAAACCTGAGACTGTTGCTAACTCTGCGTGAAATTTCTGCGCAAGATTTTGAAATTTCCGAAGAAAATACGAGATAAAAATGCACGTTTTTGGCGCGTATTGACCTTCAAAAATTTCACAATTCAATTCAATTTTTTAAGACATATGAAAGTAGCAAGAGTCAAACAATTGTTCACAGACGTATAAAAGTCTGTTTCCTTTCTTTTAACACAAACTAACAGTCCACAACGATAAATTTGCCACCCAAATAATGGCGGATTTTAGTGCCTGATAGCATAGCGCGAGAGAGGTTAATTATATCATGGCAGTACATACATTAGTTCTTTGAAAGTTTGCATGGTGATTAAATACTAAAGTATACAGTTTTTGTGGA
>JAODVQ020348001.1:0-11707 GCA_025400075.2 Phenganax stokvisi | reverse complement strand
CTCATTTGCATTCGATTCGGCACATGAAAAGTTCGACGTTTGAACCGGGCCTTACACACACATGCAATCCATGAACGCATTAGCAATTTAGACAAAATTTTGATCTCAAAAGTATCAACACGACTGGAAAGAGCATGATAAAATTAGTAATATTAATATTGCAAAGTTTGGCGAAAAGATGTAGTAGAATGTTAAAAGGAGGCATGCGCCAGGTTCACAAATTTAGTAGATTTTTGCATTACTCAGCCAAAATGTATAGCCATTTCTCAAAATAGTTTTTCAGCTGTGGTAACATATTGCCCAGATCAAAACGTTTTCAATGACGCAATATGTCAATTGTAAGATTAGTATTTATACAAGAGAATGAAGTACAACCTTTTCCGTCGGTTTGAGATGCTTCTTTTAGATGTCTGATTGCCCTAGAAAACAAAACACTATATAGTTATAAAATATGATTCAACTTATAGGTACACAGTAATGAAAACGTAAAGGTTTATAATATCGCAGGCTCAATTCTTATCGTGGAAATTTTTTTTGTATATTTTTGAAACAAATATGCACTAAGTTAGCTTCGAATAAAACTAGGCGAAAACGGCGATTAACAAAATCATGAAACTGTTATTCGGAATTAAGCCTGGTTATCGCTTTCGTCTGCCATTTTATCCTTCCGCCGGCACATGTAAATCAGTCAAAACATTTGACCATGCACACTTTAAATTTTTTGGTTAAACTGACTCACAGTTAAAGCTACTTTCTCGAACTCACTAGTATTTCATGAACCAAAAATACAAATACCCAGTACCGATTTTAATATTCCTCAAATATTAAGTTCTTCGATACTTCGAAAATTAAGTTCGTTATAAAAACACTTAGCCTGAGACCACAGGCTAAAAAACACTCAGCCTCGCCTCGTATTTTTAACTCCTCTGGGTGTTTGGAAATCGGAGGAAGTCCTCCTACTCATGTTCAAACTATTACTTCAAATATCACTAACTCATTTTCGTCTGATTTCATAATCCATATCTTATATGGGTTTCAACATCCTAATATTCAGATCACATTTTATACTCAGAACTATAAGGACTCATGGATTTTACCATATCACAGGAAACAGAACCGCTCCACAGCACAAGAGATCCACCAGTAAAAATATTTGTTTGTGAGCAAAGTTAAGGTACCGCAATGCAAGAGTTTTTCAAAGGAACAAAGCATCTCCTACGATAAATGCACGGGTTGCCAAAAAAAATAATTTCAATTTTCTTTTTCTTTAGCCTGGTTTACACGTGCTATTTGTCGAATTTCTTATAAAACGCCGTTTTCTTATAGAAATGCAACGTCTATACAGAGGCTAACTGAGTTTCGGTAACATTTGGCACCGATTTATTGCTTTAGACATGAGTTTCACGTTAAATTCTCAAAACATGAGAATTTTAGTATTGAATTCGATGAAAATGCGACATATACATCAGGTTTGCAGTGCCCTGCAATAAATTTACGCAAGCCTCAACAGCAGAGAAGAGAGTACTATAAGCATATAACTATAAAGAGATGTAGTTTTAAAGAGATTTTAGAAAGGATATCCAAGTTATATAATCAGCTTGAGCCTCTTCTGTTGACTCCATTATGATCAACGCGATGTTGTCAAAAATCTAAAAGGAAAACACGACGGAAGTGAATCACTGGAAGCACCAGTCAATTCTAATACATTTGCTAAGAAGGTAACGCCATACTATACGTGTTTACTAGTTCAATTTTATGGAAATATTGCGAAACAAGAGAGTTCAAAAACTTCAAAACAGAAGATTTTCAAGGCGCACCTGAAGCGGAATGACAATGAGAAATATTTTCTTATCACGACCAGAGAGAACATGTTTGATAAAGAAATAGCCAGTTCCAAGGAGAATTATAGTCGTGAAAAGAAGACCGCCTTTAAACCTACATGGACATAATAGAAAAGATTTCTTTTTCAAAGAGAAATTGTAATATATTATCTTACTTTCATTGATTTAAAGTGCCTATAAGTCAGGAAGGGATTGCACATATTTATAGTGTTTAATTTGAGTCCTGCAAAAAAGAATTGGAATGTATTTTCTGATACAAAAACTTTATCTGCATTGATTTAGATTGCCTACATTGGTTAAGGCTGGTAATTACATGAATATGCATTTTGAAGTCGTTTAAAAGAATTACAATACTCATATCTTCTTACGCGAAAACTTCATCTTCATTTATTTATTTAAAGTGTCTAAATCAAGGTCTTGGATAGTACATATTTATGATATTTGGACAATTTTAAGAAGAATTCTGATACAACTTGTGATGGAAAAACTTCATATACTTACAAATGAGCAATGTAGTGCAAGACTGCCCAGGATTCCGCTTTGGTTCCATCATGTCCAATGTAATAATAATTGACCTAGACAAAAAATCTTGGCTTTATCCCATCGAAAATTTTCATGAAACTCTTTGCAGTACTTACAGCATTTAAAAGTACGTCCAAGGCTTTCAACAAAACCAATAAAAACATCAAATAATGAACTTTAAATGTCTCTGACCTATGCAATACAAACAATAATTAATACCGGTACTCAGTTTTCAAGAATCGCAAGGAAAAACTAGCCTATCGCAAGAAGGACTTCTGAAAAGAACTGTTTACACACTTATTAGTTTTAAGTTTTAACTTTAACATTTTTAAGTTATTAAGTTTTTTCTGAAATCTTGTTCTTAACGAGTGTTTAAATAGTTCTTTTCCGAGCTACGGAATGAACCAATCACCATGGTTAACACAGTATATGTTTCTTCTTGCAATATTCAAGTTTGTGACCACAACAAAATCACTGTTTTGAAAACTAGCAATACACTTTTTTGACTATTTGGACCCTCATTTAGGAAATGTATCTTACCAATATTGTCTGAGAACATAAAACCAGACAGCCGATAGGACGCAAAACACCACAGCAAAAAACCCAAATACCATTGGAAGTGGTGCCTGAAAATGTGAAAATCAACAAGTCTAGCTCCTCTACACTTAATTTCACATCACTTTTCACTCAACTATTCGGAACTTTGTTGCGAACTTCGCAAGCTTGTTTCCAAGTTCAAATGACCATAACGAAATTCAAAAAGAGGTTTGCATTCTGAGCATTTGATTGGCTGACTACTCACTTCTCCTGCTGACAAATAACTTCCATCACTGCGTTCAATCACTGTCATCTACAAAAGACAGGGACCAGTAGTTTGAAAGGTGATAGCGTCAGAACTTTAGATTTGACTATAAGCCATTCTTGGGCTTCATTCAGGTTTTGTTTAAACAAGAGAAAACCAGCTAAAGTAATCTAAAGCTACTGTACAAACACACTGCACTTACTGTCATATCAATTGAATGTCCGTTTTTTCCAGGAGGGCAATGGTGAAAGAATGTATTGTAAAGGCCTTGTTCCGACTTGTTTCTTACATGAAGAATGAACTAGTGAAAAAACAAATATGAAAATGATGTCTGAGAGGCAAGGCTTTTAGCCAAATACAGCTTAAGTCAGCAGGCTACATTTGGCTAGACGCCGAAAATCGATGGGTTTAACTGACTTATTTCAGAATTGAGAAGGTTTTAATTCTCAAATGCAGTGGCTGTGACCATGTAAAATCCTGGAACAGCTCACTGTATTCTGATATAGCCCACTGTTATATCTAACGACTGATATTTACAATATATACAGCACACAGAACATCAAAGAAAACCATCAAATGAAATATAAAAAATACACCTGAGTTTGAGAAGGCCTTCCAGAATAGTAAATGTTGGTCAATTTCAATAGTTCATACTCTTAGAAAACATGGTTTGCATATGGATGCAAAAAACCAAAAAAGCACCGATTCAAACTAATTATGAGCAAGGCAGTTCCTAGACAAAAATATCTATGCTTCCAAAAAGATTTACCACTAGGAAAACAAAATATTTTGCCTGTGGAGAAATACAGCAACTGTCCTTGTAGGGCAATTTTGACCCCATGAAAACCAGGCTTATGAAACTCTGATCATGCAATTCTAATTAGTTAGACATCACATGGTAGGAATTTAAAACTATCAAATTGTTTTTGCTGGAAATTGTCTATAAATGCATGGGAGATGTAGCTCAACTGAAATTATAATGCATTTGAAACCTAATCTGAAAGACATGAAATGAATTTGACATTCATGCTAGAGCTGCCCCAGATAGATAAATCGACTAATTGATGCAACTATGTTTATAAAATCGATTTTTCTTAAGAGTTATTGGATAATCAGATGATATATAACACCACCCAGGACATTACAGGAATGTATTAATTTCAGTCCGGATTAGAAATACCTCTAGCTTATTTACATAGACTCAATACGTTGAGTCTATACCTATAGGCTAAAAATATTTGGTCACTCACTATTGCAATGTACCGGTACCTGAAAATATTGCTACGGAAGTAATTGCAATCACCAGACACGAATTGCTCTTGTTCATCATGTGATAAAACAGATTCAAAACGTTTATACTGACTGGTATAACCCATAAATATTTAGTAAAAACGATAATTACAAAGCACCGTTGGTGTGTCAATGATGTCCTATTTCGTTGAATCATAAACACGATTAATCGATTGCGATAATAGATGGGAGCAGCTCTAATCACGCATAAATTAGTATCCATTTTGGGAGACAAATGCTGCAGTAATTCTACAACACAACAACTTACACTTCCATTGACACTGATCATGTTTTCCTTATTCTTCCCACTTTTGCTGCGATGAACAGACAATGGCAATGTTTCCTTTTTTTCGCATACGTTGACACCTTCTGTTGGGTAGTAAGTTTTCAAGATTCTAGGCGCTTCGATACTTGGTAAGATATCTCCACATTTCATTACTTCAATGGTACCATTTGATGAACTTCGAGACCAGTTAAAAATGAACAAATCAATGGCAATATTTTTATCAATATTCTTAGTTTCTAGTAAGCATTTGTCCGTGTGACCTTCCTAAAAATTGAATCGCAAAAAACATCAAGAAAACCTTGTAATATTAGGAGAGTAAGTGAATTGTCATGTGGTATTAGAGTATGTTATTATTAGCACAGTTTAATTTGTCTGGCATATGGCCGGGTTTACACTGTCAAAGTTTCTGTGATTGAAGTGCAAACTTCAGACAAGTAAATCCTAAGTTTTCAAGTATTTCTAAAAATATTGAATGGAACTAATACAGTGCTGAACAATAAACAAATTCTCTCTCATATTTCTTCCAAATTTTGCAGAAGATAGAATTTCCCAGTGAAAATTTCCTACTTGGACCACAGAAACTTAGATAGAGTAAACCAGCCTTAGACAGAATAATATCATACAGTCCAAGTAGATCATGTAGCATTGGATGGGAGAAAATCACCAGTTGTTAGGCTGAGAAAAATTGCCAGTTATCAGACAGAGTAGAATCACATGCCATTAGATAGATGTAGCACTAGATGGGGGTAAATCACGAGCTGATCGATTAAGAAAAATTGTCTAGCATTAGGCAGAGAAATATCATCTGGCCTAAGACAGAGAAAAATGTTTGGCATTACACAGTCAGTTCAATAACATAATGTGAGTCCAAAGTTAAACAATCTGACAATAAACCAAATGAAGCAGTTGAGCACTAAAGTTACGTAAACAGATTAAAATAATGTGGCAGATTATTTGGCATGAGACAAAGTAAACTAGCATAGCATACCATATATGTAGCCATGCCACTACTTGTAGTCTTTTGAATGCTAAAACCAAGCTGTAGAATAGAAAACAATTAGAAAAAATTTTAAATGACACTTTTGCATTTATGTTATTACGCTTTTCAAAATTCAGCATAAACTATTCAGAAAAAAATTAAAGTATTTACATTAATCGTCTCTCCTTGCGTGAATGTTAAATTCTTCACGTTGACAGAAATATTCCCTTCTTTCAAGATTCCAAAAGTTGAGATCTTGACATGACCACGTCGATCATTCTATTATAAAATTTCATATTTTAAAGGTTGAAAGGAAATGTCATCCTCTTTGTTATTCAACAGGGCCATAAGAATGATTTTTCACATGGGGGGAGAGAACCTGCAACAAAGTCCTTTTAGGGGGTTTGGGAGTATTCTCCTGGAAATAATCAACATTTTATATTAAAATAAGCAAGTTTTGAGAAAAACCTGGGAGGCACATGCCTCCCTAGCCCCCCTGTTCCAAAAGCCTTGTTCAACATAAAATATTCAATTTAATACCAAAAGTTTATTTTACTTGCAAGGGTGCAACTCTTTACCCAATCCTCTGAGTGGTAATGTATCCAAATAGGCCTTAGTTACATGTTTTACTTTTTCTAACATGTAATGATTTTGCTTATTTGGGTGAGACAATTACCAACTGATGGGGTAACAAATTAAATGCACTATATGACAATATCGTTGTTAAACCTTTGAGTGACAATCTCCCCCTTAAGCTACCTGCATGGTTATTTTGCCCTGTCTATCACCAAGCAATTTCACATGTGACAATACTGCAGTTAGATGGGTTATATCAAGAGCAACAAAGCTAATTTCTCTTGTTAAAATGTTAAATTGAATCAGAGAAACTTTAAAACAATGAACAGATCCAAAAAGTTTAATAAAATAACTGTTTACAGATTTTCACTTTGGATTTGTTTAGGCGGCCCGAAACGAATTGAAACTTGCTTGTTACAATATTAAATTGCACAATTATTACAAACAGACAAATAGTCTAATTATGACTCAGATATATAAAATTTTTCAGACATATTGCAGCTGCAAATATCACACAAGCGCATTAAGAATACAATCTGAATACATACCTCTAGTTCTATATTATGTATTCGAGCAAATGAAGGTCTACAAATGAGAAAAAGTAAGAAAAAAAATCTATAAAAACGAGGAAATAAATCCGCCATATTGATTACAAATACAACTTTCAAAACACGTCATGTGTTTCCACGAGAAAATTATTACGTGCATAATTATAACGTTTGTATAATTTTAACATAATTTGTATAAGAACTACATAATTAAAAAGGATCGATAAAGAATACATAAAGAATGGGGTAGTGGGTAAAGTCGCCAACACGGTTGCCGAGAAACGGCATATTATGTAAATGTATTACTTTTTGCATTGTTACTACAATTTATGCATGCACCTGCACGATAAGAACTTTTTGCCTGCATTGTTTACATTTGGGAAACGATTGATTTTACTCAATTTTTAGTTCAAAATCTTGTGGTTTTTTGCAGGATTGCTACAAAATGTTACCTCCTCTTTTTAGAGATGAAATAACGTTTTATATGTATGCTTTTACTTTCACATTGGCAACGATAATTTGCGTCATAATATTGTCAAGATTCGTGAAGCTAAACCCAGGGTATCACTTATAAACTTTTAAACCTTTCTGCGATTGGATGATTCATTGAAGAATTCTGAATGCTTATTGGTTTACATCGATGCAAAAGGAGAAATACGGCGTTTTGGACCAAACTTAATTGGACTTTCAACAAAATTTGGGCGTATTTATTATTTATCTGTACAGTATATTTAAATTTTAGTACTATATTTCAAGAATACAACAGTATTACTATGAGATGGATAAACCTTTATAATTACCAATTATTCAAATCGAAAGCGATTAGAACGAGTCAGAATAAAGGCGGTCAAAAAGTAGTAGGAATACTCACATTCTAATTTTAACAGTCATGTGATAATTTTATTCAAACAAAATGATACTGCATTAAAATTAATCACAGTTGTAGATATTAATTTCCATATTATATAAATATAAGGCGACCTAAAAAAACATTTGGCAATTCCTATAAATTCGGTGCTCCTGAAAGGCGAGCAGCCGAAATTCAATACAGTTCCGTGAAACAAGTGTTATCTCTAAAAAACATAGAATTTCACACACTAATACACGTTTAAATGCTTGTAAACTAGTCCTTTGCGCACTTCAAAAAATCGGATTACTCGTGTGGAAGTATTGCTTTTTTATTGCTTTGTCACTTTTTCTGAAACAATCTTTTACAACGCAGAGCTCATAAAACATTAATGAAGTGTGATGAGTCCCTTTCTGATTGGATAGCTATAGTGTAAACACACAGTACGATATCTTCGAGTGAAGACATGACTCTCTTCTCTAGACTTTGGAAGGTAACAAGATACAGTGTCATTTTCCGATATGGCAATGCTTTTCATTCCTCGCCTAGATATTTGATAAGGACGAGTGGAGTCGAGTTTAAACAACGGAAGAGATCAATTCAACGAACTTTTAGAGGTTTTGAACGGAGTTTTGACCGCACTTTAAAAGTTCAGACCGAGAAAAACCGCAATTATGGAATCGAACATGTAAACAAGTCTAGAAACATGAGTACTGAACATGGGGAAGTCGACTCAACCGTGCAAAAAGAATCGGATGATATATCGTTACCTTTTTGGATATTTTTATGGTCTCTTCTTGCCGTATTTGCAGGGTACATTTACACAAAGTTAAACAAATCTAAAGAAATTGATTCTGGGCTCAAGTCTAACACAGAACAGAGTGTAAATGATGAGAAAATTGCAAGAAAATTGGTTAACGAAATTTCGCGAAACGGTGCCGACAGAGGTGGAATAAAGCATACGTTTCGTCGACAAAGAAGTTATGAAATAATCGACGGTGAAGTGCGTATTCATTATGATGTCTCGAAATTTGAGGAAGATGTAAAACGCAGCAATATTGAAGCGATTTTAAAAACAGCCGAAGTTGAAAGTATTCCGATTCGTAGTGCAAGTGTAGATGATTATGAGCTAATATACCCGGGGAATTTACCTCGAATTGTGGAAGAAGGCGATGAGGAAGAATTGGAAAACCCAAGCACGGAGGAAGATAATGTTTATGTACACGAAAGCGGCCTAGATACAGAATTATGTACAGATAATGTCGAAGAGACTTTTTTAAACACTTCAAGCGAAGGAAAGCAATTAAATTCGACGTTAAAGTCTCACGCAAACGTTTCTGAAATTGATGAAAGGAATTTTGAAACGGAAAGAGAAGATTTTACGTTTACTTTTGAAAAAATATCGAATGCAGAATTAATCCCTCCTGCTGATTCAAGTGTAATCAAACTTGACATTGAAAAAGACTCTTCCGAATTACGGCATGAAAGCGAATCAAATGTGAATTTGAATGAAAATACCACAAGTGAAGATAAATTAAGCGCACCTTCGAAGGGTTTTGCTGTAGAGAGTTTGCGTTGTCCAACTAGTACTGATGAAAATTCTTTGCATAACCCAAATACTACAACTACCAAAGCTGTTTACAAATTACGAGAGGTTGAAAAAAACAAGGGGCAAAGTTTTAAGGTTACAAGGAAAGAGGTGACTAAATTGCAAAACAGTGAAGAAAGTTGCGTGGATCTTCAACCAAAACAGGACGAAACAAGCTTTCTATTTGTCGAGACTAAGCCTAAGGATCAATCAACAGCAGCATATGAGAACAATAAACAACTTAACAGGGAAGTGAAAACTGATACCCAAGAAAAGATGCAAATCGTACATACTGCCGCACACGTAGTTGAAAATAGTAAGAAAGTGGACTTCTCTTTTAATCAGAAACAGGTAACTGAAAGTGAAACTTTGAACAGCGATGTTATCAAGGCGAACAAAGTTGAAAATTTCGCTGAAAATGAGCAGGACATAGATTTTATTAAGGCAGATTCAACCACTGAATCGTTTCAGTCAAACTTACATCAAGTATGTCCACGTGACCATTCCAATAACAATTATTGTGATTCATCAGATAAAATAGATTTCAGGCAAAATTTGCTTGAACATAAGCAAGTAGCAGAGGAGAAGTCGGACAGTCAGGTACAAGAACCTTGCATTTTAACTTGCCTGGAAGAGGGCAGCGATATTCTCGTTGATAATTCTGGTGATTTTCTGTTTAAAGTGATTGGGCGGAGCATCGAGGATGAGTACTGGGAAGACATGATTGAGACTGAAGGAGGACTTTCTGATGATATTAAAATATTTGCTTTGGATGAGAATGAAAATTGTGAAAAGTTGAACGATGAACATGATCTCGAAAAAAGCTGGAAATCCTTACCATCTTGGGAGGATGTTCTGTACTGTAGAGATATGGACAGCAATAGCTCAGATGCGGGAGGCAGTGATGATGATAGCGGCTTGTTAGCTGAACATGATAATGGTATGAAAAGTTCAACTCATGTTGAGCAACCTGTTGAAGTAAAAAAAGATAATTTGGTTGAGTCTGATCCAGTTATTGAAAAAACAGGCATTGAACACATGCAAAAGCACTCTGATAGGCACACACACAAAAATTCTGATATTTCTCCTGTAAAAAGCGTTGAAGTGACCACCGAGGAAATTAAGATAGCACCTTCACTAAATATTGACAATAAGATTCGATCAAGGAAGACTATATTTCTAAAAAGTGCACCAGTACCAAAAAATGATAACAGTACAGAAAATATTCCCATAGAAACTTGTAGTGATAGTACTGGCGATATCGTGAAAGATTATGGAAAAGTTATGCAGTTTGAGGAAGATATTATTGAAAGTTGCAAATTGGAGAAATTGGAATTTGAAATAACTAGTAAGGAAATATGATGTATTAACTCCATTTTACTTCTAATCTAAGTATCCATATGTCAAGGTCAGGGATTGTGCATTATTATTTGAGTCAAAGAAGAATTACGATATATTTTTAATTGAAAAACTTCATCTTTATTGATTTATATGCTGGTAAAGTTTTCATAGTTTAAGTAAATCATAGAATTACAAATGCATTATCCTTTCATCAACAGTTATGATATTGCCTTTCAGTAGAATACTAAAATTAAAGAGAAACTCAAACAATGCTAAGAACAACTGGATTATAACATACTTGAATGAGTGTTCCACATAATTGGACGTTTGTAGAAACTAGAAATTATAAGGAATACCTCTGGAGAGGTGTTTTCCCATTGATCCTTCTTTGAATGGGTTGAAATGATTATCTTTCTAAATAGAACAGTAGCACTATTCTTATTTGCCTCTTAAAATGGGCCAGAATATGCCGTAACTTCCTGATACCTTGGCATTAAGTTCTTATGAACACAATGCATAATTTTGTTGAAACGTAAGGACTAACTTGTACGGAGGGAGATCCAGTTTCCTGTCCCAACTATAGATATGCCTTAAGAAAAATTTGTCACGTTGCTGGATTTCTGATTTTCAAATGAAAAGATGTTTTTAGAGCACGTGCGTTTTAGAAAACAAGCATAGTGATAGTAGCAGGAAAAACCAATCAGATTGAGCTCTCTTCGAAACATTAACTTTGTTAAGGCGTCAAGTGTATCGCTTTTAGGTTATAAACCCACTTGCTTTGAACGACACCTTGGTAGACACGTAGTTTCCAACCCACAGTGCAGTTTGCAGTTTTCCAAAATGGTTTCAGTTGGCCACATTAGCAAAGTCTGTCAGTAGAATCATATGACCGATTTCCTGCCGTATATTGAGGGATTACGATGGTCCGTTCGCGGTGCTGTCCTTCACACCCGGCGAACTGGTCTGGTTTGCCGAACATGCGCCGGAGATGATCCGCGAGTTGCAGAGCACGCAGCTACAAGTGGATGGTGGGATCGCCGTCTATGAGGAACGTCATCAAAAGCTGACGGCTCTGACAAACGAGGCG
>JAODVQ020347895.1:0-11708 GCA_025400075.2 Phenganax stokvisi | reverse complement strand
CTCATTTTTTCTCAAAACTGCAAAGTCTTTTTAAAGTTATGCAAATCAGATGCAAGGATCTTGTGTTGAATCATAGATCTTGTGTAGAGTCATATCATGAGGGGGGGGGGGGGGTTGAGCAGGGAGGACCATCACCTGCAAAACGATGAAAGCAGCTTTCTGTGCCTGAGGAAAATTTTGAAATTTGGAGTTGCTGAATTCCAGTATTGCATAGCTTAGAATTTATTCTGTCTTGTTTTAACAAGCTGGACTGATTCCACAATTTGCTCCCATAGTCCATTTTCTCATAAAATTTCATCAATGTAGAAAATTGATCTTTGAGAAAACTGGGGAGGAAAGGAGGATGCTGTCCAGCCAGTGCTGCCACTAAGTTAAGCATTGGTGCACGATGTCCACCGCAGCTATCAATGAGAAAAGTCTAACAGCGACCTAGTGACCTATACTCTTTTGAGCTGCAGTGCAGTATTAATGGATCAGTTAGCATGGATATCACCCTGTGACCCTGATAAGTAAAAGTGTTTGGCTCCCATGGTTATTGAAACTATTTTATTTTTAGATTGAATACCTTGATGCTAAAATTTTGAGCAAAATGAGTTGCAACAACCCTGATTTTCTTAACTGGCTGGCTGTAGGAGATGCTCTCAAACATCTTGGCATTGGCCTCCAAAAGTATGCTGGTAGTAAAGTGAAAGAATTGCATGCCAAAATAACTACAGATGTTGGGAGTCCTGGAATCAAGTGCTGCTGTACTAAAAAGACATCCAAGTTCCATGGACTAACAAGTACTGCTTGTATCTGGGCTCGACAATTAATGAAATACAAAAGCTCAATAAAAGCTAATCTTGCTTGGCTTCAAAGCACCTGTAGCAATTGGCATGATCCAGTTAATGGATGTTGGGAAATTGCAAAACTGTTCATGTCAAATTTAGGAAAGAACTTGCCACAATGTAAGGATCCTACTACTACTGATGTTGGTCCTATTCTTAATATGTTCATGTTTTGTAACTTTTTCAAAATTCAACTAGTTTTATTGGAAGATGTTAAGGATTGGCGTAATAAGTGGGCACATGCACCAGGTCACACATTTACTGACAGTGATAAACAAGCTGCCTTTCTAGCCATTGAAAGTTTACTAAATGACCCTGAGCTAGTGAATGTCCAAGTAATCCAAGACTGTCATCTTGAAATTAAAAGAGTTGAAGGTGCAGATGTGTCGATTTTAAAGGGTGATGCATTGACAATTATGCAGGAAATGCTGCGCATTCAGGAGTCCCGAGAACAAGAAATAAAAGGGAAATTTGAAAAGGTAGAAAAAGAAAATATGAAGAAAGATAACCATTTAAATGTTTTGGGTCAATTACTGGTTGTGGCATTATCTTTTACCCTGTCTGCTCATTGGCCTAAAGTTCGCAAGCTGTTGTGGTCTTTTATGGCATTTCTTATGTTTTCTCAAGTTGGTGAAAAAAGTGTGATGTTGTCACATGATATTGGTAAGATGGATAAAAGTGTTCAACATATTGATTATTCAGCTTGATAGGGAACTGCCCTATTATAAAGGACTGCCATGTTATAAAGGGAACAAAACTATATGTATAGGTAATAGTATGGTTTCGAATGCAATTTGGAAAAAACATGCACGAGTGAGTGTTTCGAAGACTAGCTATCGAAATTGCTCGAGTCCGAAGGACGAGTGCAATTTGAAGTCTTTGAAAAACTCACAAGTGTATTTTTTTCCAAATTGCACAAGGAAGCATATTATTACTTATTAATAATATACATGAAAAAATTCAACGTGAAGGATGAACTCTGTGGTACCTGTACAATACTTTGCGAAAAGGACATACACGAAAATAATTTTCTGAACAGATTTTTTTCTCAATTTAGAAAAAAGTTTTTTAAACAAATTTAAGAAAATTTTGAAAAATTGCACTGAATTTCCTTTTTTTCACTGTATTTCCTAAAAATTACACTGCTCTTAACCAATCAGAATCGAGAATTTTTTTCATGCATGTTATTAGTCAAAATATAGTTCAGTACAAATTCGACTTACCAAGTGGAGAGTCTTGCCACTTCATAGGTTAATACCCTGACAATCTGACATACAGGATTCAAATTGGATCAACACACATACAATACTCTCAGAGACGAAACATGTTGATCGAGACTTGTTGTTTGCTAGTTCTGTCTCATTTGAGGTAGTGAATTATGTTCTTACCACAACATTACGCTACGACGAAATGACAGTTTTGAATAGCTTCTAAGCTTTTCTCCTGTCAAAAAGCAATGCGGCATAGAAAATCGTCTAGAACAACTTTTTGATTTCTTTGCACCAAGTGTCAACATATGGTTCTTTTAGAACTCCGCTCCTTCGAGTATTGTTTTCACTTTTTAAAACGTTCAAGTAGTGTTCTGAGCTCCATGTGTTGCTAAAAATGTCCCTCCTAATCCATGTTGTGGAGATGGAGACAAAACAGCAAATCACCCGGATAGTTTAGGTATAATCGCTGTTTTTTTACTCCAAAGTTTCAGATATCCCCATTGAATTTCTAATGAAAAAATTCACGGTACTGGTTAGGAGGTAATGCATGCGCAGTATCGCCAATCTCCCGCGAAAAATGCGTGTGTAAGCGAACTTTCAGTATATATACCTTCTCTAGTGTGGTTTGTCGTTTGAACAGAGTCTTACTAACTTTATAGGGAACGTGTTTTTGTTCTCTTCAAATTGTAAACGCGCATAACCTATAGGCGACCCAGAAATCACTTTACTTTCTTAAAATTGATCTAAACTTTTAATTAATCAGCTTGCTCACCTTAACTTCTGGAACGAAATATGAACTATTTTTGAGCGCTCTTTTTGATTAACTTCGAATTTTAGAGCTGGATAGGAGCTAAATATCTTGTAGATAAATGGAAATTTCATGTACCAAGACTATTTAGTACGTCCAGTGAGATTTTAAAGTACATTTTGTCAGCTAAAAAATGACTAATAATTTCGGCGAAAACTTTGAGACGTATTTTATATACAACTGGTACCCTTGCAGTATTCGTTGATGAATGATGTAGAACACTTTGAACTATGCAGAAAGCCGAGTTTGAGTTCCTCAACTTGGATCTTTCGCTTACAAATTCTATTTTTCTTGTGTTTTTCTCCTCAAAAACAGGCTTTTCGCTAAATTTCCACCCCTCAAGACTTGTCTTAGTCCTTTTGAAACATGTTTGAAACTGACTGTTCATGGAATATTAATGTTATTATTACGCGGCTCACACATTTTACCTTCACGTTTTATCTATATAGGAATGTCATTTTACTCATGTTTGGGTGTGCTCACTACAAAATGAGTTTTAAACAAAAACGCTTAAAAGCGTTACCGTGTCCACATATAGTCTACGTGTCCGAAGAGACACGAACATTCGTGGCTCAACATTCAAAGCTTCTGCTTCAGCCTTTTTCTCAGGTTCAAGTAAACTTTGAAATGTTTGTTTCGGCGTGTAACTAGTTGTTTTCTATAGCTCAACCTGGTCCTCAGGATATGTATCAGTGTAATCCCTACTTTGCCTAAAAACACTGAAATCGTTTTGTCTTTTCATCTTTTTAACTTGCACAAAACAACCTTTTTAAATTTCGCACCAAATGTTGGACAAGTGAAGTGTAAAATGTAAACCATTGGTGTAAACACAATCATGCGAACCCGCGTTCAACTTGGCTTAGCTAATGCACTGGCAAGTCAACCTGCTCGATCACATACATGGCTGTGAATTTTAAAAGCTTGGTTTATTTATAACAGGTTGCAATGCTACGATCAGATCGCCCATAGACCACTTCAATTTTCAAGAATTCGACTTCTCCTTTCACCTGGCCTCTAGGAGAGAGGGCTTTGTTGGCCGAAGGTGGTTTTTTTCTGAATTGGAAGATATCTTCGAGGAAAATCGTGAAACTGCCGGTGTTTTGATCACTGGGGAACCAGGATCCGGAAAATCGGCACTCATTTCTCAACTGATATGTTCGAAAAATCAGTCCAGTTTGCTAATTCATCCGAATATCATTGGCTATCATATATGTGAATATTCTGAGGAAGGAAAGCGCGATGGAGCAAGGTTCGTGCGTAATCTGGTAGATCAAATTGCAGCTCGCTTTCCTGACTATTCTGTTCTAGTGAATAATAGTGAACAGTTGCGAAGGGAACTTGATAGGCGTTGTCATAAGGACCCCACTGGGTGTTTTTTTGCCACGATTGTGGGACCTTTGCTCACGTTACAACAGCCTGATGGTCTTCGGTATCTTGTAATAGATGCCTTAGACGAATGTTTTGAAATGGATAAAAAGACGTCGGAAATTATGGAGATTTTAAACAGTAAAATTCTACTATTTCCAAAGTGGCTGAAAGTCATAATAACTTCTCGAAACTTGACTTTGGTCTCCTCTAAATTACCGCGAGTGGTTAGCAGAACGCCCTTGTATGCGACAGACGAACGCAATGTCGATGACATTCGTCATTATGTGTCGCGTTTTGTGTCCCAACATGCAACCTTTTCAGATCGATTGTTAAGAGCCATGACGTTCAATTCAAACGCACATAGCTTAAAAATATTCCTGGACGAAGTGATTAGTCGAGCAGAAGGAAATTTTTTGTTTGTAAAGACGACATTGCAATACATCAACATTGCGAAAGGGAAATTTGATCTCAGATCCTTACCAACACGACTGTTTGACTTGTATTCTGCTTTCTTCCTAAGACAATTTGGCGAGAATGGTTTTGTACCATTTCGGCCTCTTTTTGAAGTGTTGTTAGCAGTAGGTTCGCCTCTCTACTCTGAAAATATTCAAGAAATTGTTAAAAGCGAATATGACGTGGAGGACATCTCTAGACTGATTGACCAGGTGTCCTGCTTTTTGAGGTTTGGCCGGGATGGAACAGTGAGAATATACCATCAATCGTTTGCAGAATGGTTGATGAACCAGACTTCTGTGCTGTCTATCAACAAAACTAGAGGTCATCAAACTGTCGCTAAGTTTTTATTCTATCGCATTCAGAAAAGGCACTCGTATGTCACTTTTAGAGAATTAACTGAGCTTTTCATGCACATTTTATCGGGAAAGTCATTGGAAATACAAGAAACGGCTTTAAACCATTTTAAGGTGACTGATTTGCGCGAGCCCCGTACTAATAAATCCATACTTCATCACCTCGCAACACAGCCAAGCATGTTTTTACCTGTACTTGAATTCTTCTTGCAAAGGTCTCAAATGGTGGACATGCTGGATGCCAGTAATAAAACACCAGCGTTTTATGCAGCATCTGAGGGATTTGCTTTAAACTTACAAAGCTTTATCGACCATGGGGCAGATGTTGCTTCCTTTTTGAAAGGTCATGCGGATTTAAAACCATTCACTGTTGCATTTCAAAATACTGGCATTGAGGAGTTTAGCTTGATACACTTGGCTGCTGTTAGGGGGCTCACAGATGTCGCTGAAGTGCTGATCAAGAGCAATGCAAGCGTCTTGAACAAACGGTTTCCTGCGCCATTTCATTTGGCTGCTGCAAATGGTCATTTAGATGTAATAAAATTGTTCTATGAGAATGGGACGACGTTTGATGTAATCACACTTCATCATGCGGCGGCAGGAAATCATGTACATGTCGTTGAGTTTCTACTATCAACAGTTGGACTGCGTGATGCATGCTTTCCATGTCAACTTGACTACTTTTCACAACTAAGTCTAAATGCTGCGTATGAGGAGGCCCATATGTACTTTTGCGAGACTGCACTTCATGCTGCCGTATCTAGGGGTTTAGTTAACATCGTACAGATTTTGTTAGCCGCTGGAAAAGAATCTTTGGAATGTACACATCATTCTGGGAAGACAGTGTTGATGGATGCCGTGGAAAGGAACGATACTGAAATGGCAGATTTGCTGTTAAAGCATGGTGCCAATGTCTCATCTGAGTGCGGGAAAAAAATTTCGAAGGAAAATAGCGAGAAAGTGTGCTCTATGTATTCTATGTTCAAGCAACACGAGATACATAGTTTGTACACCATTTATTGTCTAAATAAAAATTGCGAATGCGGTGATAGAGCCATACACGTGAGCGCGAAGCATGGGTTATTGGTGATGACAGAAAAGCTGGTCAATGGACGAATAAGGGACGTGTTAAACGTACTAAATTGCCAGAATAGATGTGCACTTGATGTTGCCTTGGTGTATGACCACACCAATCTCATTGAAAATTTTAACAATACTTTGATCAATGTGGGCGTTTATTTGAAGGAAGATTTGTTTATTAAACTGGCAGTGAGATACTGTTCCATTAAAGTGCTAGTAAAACTAACTTTGAATTCCTCGATTCATTATAAAGAAGAAAATGTTGTGAAGGAGTTACGACGAAGTGTTCAGTGGTCGCCATGTCTAGCAATGAAGCAATCTCCTTCCCCTTGTATCGAAGCCTTGAAAGATGGCAATCTGACCGAGATACAAATTATGCAGAAAGAATCGGAAAGACGCATTGGTATCATTAGTTTAATAAGTCGAAAGCCTTCCCTTTTATACAAAACGGATCATAATGGCTTGTCGGTTCTGCATCATGCGGCTTTGCATGGCTTTGATGATGCTGTTAAATACCTGGTTGAACTTGGAGCAGACACACGGTTAAGAGATCATAATGGAAATACTGCATTGAAGCTTGCCATTAGCAGTGCACCTGTATGTCAGTTAAATCAAGGTATTTCCTTTCGCTGTTATTCTACAAGTGATGGTCTATTTACTTCTTGCAACACTTCGTGTCACGATGAAGTTGCAAGGTACCTGGTTTGGTCCCACAGAACTAGTATTTCAAAATGTAGCCGTAAAAGTGCCTCCATGTTGAAAGACTGCATTTCTAAACGAATGCCTTTATGCTTGTACGAATTGCTGAAGATCGGAGTAAACTTGAACTGCCGATTTAATGATTTCAGTTCGGTAATGCTATTGCACTTGAAGAATGGCGGGAGTGAGGTCAGCGAGGTTTTAAAAATGTTCGAAGTCGATTTGTTTGTAAAATGTGGAGTTCCCTTTTCAGAATCAGAACTGCACTTAATGTCTTACTTATCTGATGACATTGGTGATTTCTTTAAACCTTCTCTGAATAAAAAACGTTTTCCTTTACAAAGATTTATTGATCGTCATCCCAGAGGTGTTCGCATATTGGACGAATGCTACGATAAAGAAGGATTTTTACCCATACACAGAGCTGCTGAAGATGGAAATATTGCTGCTATAAAATGGTTTAAAATCATCGGAGTGAACACTCAGCTGAAAACACAAAGTGGCCTAACCTTCTATAGTATTTTTACCTTAAGTGTACTAAAACCGAATGGTCCTACTGCTTTAGGCAGTTTCGTGCAACCGCAATTAAGATATCGATCTGAAAGGATTGAAGAGTTGCTGCGAATCTTTTTAGACAGTAGCATTGCTCATAAAAACTACAGCGAAGATTTTTCCACAGTCTCGTTTTCTAAATCACCTATTTTGCATGACGTCATTCTACTTGGACTGGATTTTTTAAAGTTTGTGTGCAAGAAAGCTTTTAAAATTCTGCCAAAGTTGAGAAAGAAGAAGTTTGTACTCCTTGATGAAAAAAATGCCAATGGACATACGCCCCTTCACTATGCAGCACTTCTTGGTTTTGAAGATGTTGTTAAATTTCTTACTCGCTTTGGTGCTGATATTAACATAAAGAACAAACTCGGTGCTTCTCCTTTGTTAGTTGCAATTGCAACTTCCAACAAACACTACTCAGATTTCCACTGCTACGTTACAGACGACAGTCTGTTTACATCGTGTGAAACAACACCTCATGATGAAATTGGAAGGTTTTTAATCAAATTGCTGAAATCGCGTATCTCAAAATGTGACCTTGAAAGTGCACAACTGTTGCATCTCGTCATTTCAAAACAAATGCCGTTGAGTTTGTATGCTTTGTTAAACGTTGGTGTGGATGTAAATTGCCAAAGGAATCAGCTCATGTCCCCCCTTTCACAACATATCAAAGTAGGTGGTAAAGAAATCAGCGAAGTGTTAAAGATATATGAAGTACATATTTCTGCTCATTGTGGGAGACCTTTTGAATATTCAGAGCTGCATCTTATTTCTTACATATCTAAGCAAGATGACTTTGGCAGTTTCTTCAAACCATCTCTGAATAAAAAACGTTCTCCTTTACAAAGATTTATCGATCGCAATCCGAGAGGTGTTCGCATATTGGACGAATGCTATGATGAAGAAGGATTTTTACCCATACACAGAGCTGCTCAAGGTGGAAATCTTGATGCTGTAAAATGGTTTAAAATCACCGGAGTAAACACTCAGATGAAAACCCGGAGTGGTCTAACCGCTCTAGATATTTCGATATTGTACTTGGCAAATGTGAATTTTGCCGACCTTCTAGCATCGCCCACGACATACTCTACGTTGCCGAAAGATTTTTGGCGAGCTCCTGAGACGACATCAAAGTATCGTATACAAGTGTTTGAAGAGTTGTTGAAGGCGTTTTTTAGTGCAAATCCTGACTACAGATCTGAGTTTCCATGTGGCCCGACATTGGAAGGATTGTCACCGCTTCATACGGCGGCCGTGAAAGGGATGAACATTTTAAGATATGTCCACCAAAAGATGTCCGAGACATATCCAAACCTACCAATCAACTGCGTGAATAAGCACAAGTTGGATCCAGTGTATTTGGCCCAGTTTTATGATAGTGCCTTGAGTGGGGGATTAATTCATACATACTCTGTGGTGAATGATGCTGATGATTTTTTCCACTACGAAAGAGAAACTAGAAAGAAAAATGAGGACACTATATTTAAAAAAGTTCGTAATGAAAATGTGTCCCCTCAATATCCAGATCGAGAAGTTGAGTATGCAGTGGTATTTAACTATATGTATCACTCATTTCCCTATGACTATGCGAAAGACCTATTCGGTGAGCAGCTCATGTTTATAGAAATACCAGTGAATGAATGTCCTGGGTACTATGACGAGTTGTCAAAACTTGAAGAAATCGTGCCATTAGAAAATAATGGTTTCCCTGATACCTCCGAATGTTCAAAAATCCGTGTTCGTCATGATTACTATTGGTCATTGTGCATGCGCGAAAAAAAAGAGTACTACGCTCGAACGCAGAAATGTCCACAAATACTAAGAGAACTGCAAACGATGTGGCCGAAAAGACGCAACCGTCAGATAACTCGTTTTATGGCAAAGAGAATGGGCTGGAGTAATGTTTCCCAAGTCAGTAATATTGGCAAGCAACTACCATTTTTCTTTTTACACAAGATGTTTCTGAAAGAGTACGAGGATTTTAAATACCTGGAGGTTTTAAATGAAGCGCTTTATATGTCCGACATACGCTTTTTCAGTGATCCATCTTTTTTTCGCTCCAATAATCCATAGTTATGTACCAAGCAGAGGGTATGTACCTGCATGACTTGCCTACCAGTTAAATCAAATGCAATGTTTGCAACCATCTTGTATTGCTTGGTTAATTACATTGCTGCTCTGTATATATAAATACCCATCGTTCATTGTTTTCTAAATGACTATTTTAGCTAGTTTTAATAATTTTTTTGCACAGAACAAGTGTATACAACAAAAGCAATATGAATCTTTCGGGCCTAAAGCTGGTTTTCAGTTAAACGTTTTTGACACCCACGTGAACGCACGTAGAAGTTATAATTGCAAAAACACGTATCTTATAGACAATCGCAAGCAGAAACATTAAGAATTTTTACTTCTAACTAACAACGGGTGTACTTGTTCTTGTGTTTTTAAAAACTGTAAAACTTTGAAGGATTTAAACTTTTACGTGCGTGTGTTATGTAGCACATTATCATACGTTGTTCACAACTAGTTCCAGATTTACTGGATATGTGCATGCAAAGTGCACCAAGACAATCAACAATAAACAATCGACAATGAACTATTCACTACGAATGAGACAAAAACATATAGAGATATATGTAAGAGAGAGAGAAGACAAGAGATCGAGAGCAGCACTGTAGCACCAGAGTAAAAAAGATTTATACAAGTACGTATTACAAGTGTGATTGTGTCTACAATATCCAAAGAGCTGTTGCCCAAAGCAACCCGACGATTCCACAGTGCTGACGAAGAAGTATTATACATAAAAGGGTCGTGTAACACGTGTACGTGCTTGTCGAAAACGCGTATACTGGAAAGCGGCCTTATATGCACCGTATGCATGTACTTGAGTGTACTAGTCTAGTGGTTTATAATAATTCTTCATGCTATATTCATCACCTCACTATGAACTCGAACTGATCTAGTCTTTAATCAGTCTGTTTTTCAACATTAATTGATGAATCGTCTGATTTTGATGTGAAGCAGTAAATTTGATGCAAATGGTGTGAAGGATCAAGGTGAATTAGATAACCTATTCACTTGTATTATAGCATATTTTCCTAACATTTTTAAGTCGATTTTTATGTAAAAATGTCTTCACTACTCTACTCATTATGGTGCAAAAAGTGTGAAGTCCGTACCACTGGTCCGTACTGGTGTGACGACTTCGCACGTACCTGCAGTGACTTGCCAAAAGTTTAAATACCCGCCTAATAGTTCAATGTTATGCTACATTCCACACCTTTTTTCACAAAACTTTTTCAACATTGAAACACGTAACATACACAACACTCTGATGGCATGTACGACACACAAACACAAGATGCATCATTGCATGCTAGATTTTTTTTAATATTTAGTAGGATGATATCATTTTCTCCAAAAAATAATGAGTGTATTCAAACTTTTGGCAAGTCACTGAGTAAAAAGAAGATAAAATATGCAAACTTTGCAGGGCTAGTATTGAAATACGGTATTTTATCGCCCAACTAAAGTTTTGTGGCCATCGCCTAAAGGTAGCCATTCAGTCAGCAAGTGTTTGAGTAACCCCTTGAGTAACTGTCGTCAGATATCGATAGGTGTGCGTTGTCCAGGAGCGGTGGCTAAGTGAATTTACATGTGCTTTCATTTTGTGTTTATGGTTTGTATCTATATCTACACGGTTTTCAAATGATGCTTCCTAAATCTCGGGTCATTGCATGTAAAGTTTCTGCTGGTTCTTATTTATAAAGAGGTTTTGGCGCAGTAATACACACGATAAGAAGCAGTTTTGATTTTCTAAAGAAACGCCGTCAGCTCTAAATACCTGTGGCAACTACCATTGTTAGCGTGAAAGTAGTAGTTACAAGTCTCCAAGAAACGTTTTTAGCTTAGGTAACTATTTTTCCTCTGGTTGTAAGTCACACCTGTTAAAGAGCTTGTTTAGCTCATGAAACACAACATTTTACCAGGCAGAGTCTGACCAGAAATGAAGACAATGATAGAGGTTGACAAAAACGTTACAAAAATGGCATGATATAGGCAGAAAAACTTAAACAGTTAAACAAAATGCGAACCACTGAGAGATGTCTTAGTTAAAAAGATAGAAAAAGCTTACAAAATTTTCCAATTTTTACTCTGAAGTGGACCCTCGTTGTTGTGGATTTCGGCATCTTTTCAATGCGCAAAGGACCTTTAACCTTATAGACAAAATTTCCAAAAATTTGGAACTAGGAAAATCTTTTACCAGAACCTAAAAGAGCATCCTGAATTTAGTACAACTGCCAAATTTGGTTGCGAAATGTTGTAAAATAAGGAAAATATAGCCGTGCAA
>JAODVQ020347788.1:0-11713 GCA_025400075.2 Phenganax stokvisi | reverse complement strand
AAAGAGGACAGTCTCTGAGGAGAGGACAGGAGAGCCATCCCCATAGTGTCCTCTTATAGAGAGCTTCACTGTAGCTTTATAATTATGATTCTATAATTATAGGAGAGTCCATACTTTAAATTCATACATTTACCTATATATTTATTTTTATTACAATAGATGGAAGTGATTATGTCCCACTTGTGGATGTGATATTAGAATTCACATCTTCTAAAGGAGTAGAGAGCACTGTATGTCAGACTGTTAGTATCATAGGAGATGTCATTATGGAGGGAGATGAGACATTTACTGTAGTTGCAACTCCTCTCAATAATGTTGATACCATCAGTGGCTCTGATACAATCACCTTTACCATACTTGATGGTGCTGATAGTAAGTTTAACGCAAGCACTCAGGTCTCACTCCTTTAGCTGTACTGTGTGCTTGTTCTCACACCTAACTTATACTTGAGCTACATTGCACCGAAGCCTAGGCATACTCAACGTAGTTAAACAACAACCAAGTTAGTGCTAAGGCCATAACATATAAGGGCTATTCTTAGTACATGTGTAACGAAGTAGCATTCTTTCACTGTATCCCATTGTTGTTGATTGGTCATTTCTATTCTTAGTAATATTTGCTAAATATAGCCCTTTAACTGTACAGTGCTTTTAAATCCGTCAATCTCATTTGGCCTTGTTTGTTAAACAACACAATGAGTACACAATAATTCGTTTCTCAGGCTCTTTGTGTATGTACTAAGTGTATTGAGTTCTCTTTGCTATAATTACACAGATCAGTTAGCCTGTCCGACACTGGATGATCCTCAGAATGGAGTAGTGACAGTGAGTGGAGTTGCCCCAGGCTCCACTGCTACATATGTCTGTAATATTGGATACATGATAAATGGAGTTACAGAGAGGACTTGCGGGTCAGATGGAGCTTGGATGCAACCAGAGCCATCCTGCCAATGTAAGATATTATAGCTTAATATTATACGTTGTACTATAACAGCAGTGGCGGATTTAGGGGGGGTAAGGGGGGTGAAACTGCACCCCCCTTTTTGCAAAAGGGTATATTTTTAGCGTTTATAAGATAGTATTGAGGAATGAATAGAAATCAATGATCCTACCCTGATTAGTAGTAGCGCGCTGCGAGCGAGGTGATCCATACAGACGCCTACCTTTTAGCTACTTTACTTATGAAACTTCGCTAAACAACGCGATTAGACAGCGGTATGGCGTCTGCGCGGTAGTCCGTTCTCGATCGCGCATGACGTAAAATGAAAAGGGGGCGGGGTTTCAGTACCCCGCTACTACACGCGCATGCGCAATTACATCGCGCTATTTTGCACTCCCTTACCAAATTTCTAGATCCGCCACTGAACAGAGGTCGCTAAGTGTCACTATAGAGTGGAACCTCTCATTAAAAAAACTTTTTCATAGAGTAAAATGCATTTAAAATGTTTACATTAAAGTTTAACCCCTTGATTAGTCCATAATATTCAAAGCTCCTATATAAAGGCAAGGATGTCGTTTGTATAAAGGCACACATAGTAATATATACTTTTACATTTTCCCCCTATAGTAATAGACTGTGGCCAATATCCGAGGCCTCTGAATGCAGATCCATCAGTAAATGTCTCAGCCACTATATTCGGAGTTCAGATAACATACATTTGTAGAGCTGGCTATACCCCTGAAGGTGATACTACCATCAGATGTGGAGATGGAGGCAGTTGGTCAGGATCAGGACCACAATGCAACCGTAAGGAATATTCTAGCTAGGTTAAGAATGCCTTGCATGTAGCTATATCTACTAAGGCAAAGACAAAGAGTCTACACAAAATCATTGCTCATATGCTGAGAAAGCCTGGACACAGGCTATGTGTACATAATATTGAGGACAGGCACTTTTTTCTCTCTTTTATTTATCTTTATGTCAGAGAAGAGGTTATATTTGTTCTCATGTGCTAATATTATTGGGCGGTATCACCTTTATTGATGATCTATCTTCATTGGTTTTGCTACAGTATCTGTAACAGACTATGTAATGATCTAGTGTTGATGAATCATGTGTGGTTGGTATAATTTAATACACACTGTATTATAATGATAGTGTGTGGTTTTATACTACCTCAGTGTGTATGGCTTTTGTGTGTAATTCCTGAAGCCTGACATAATGTGTGATCCCCATTCCTAGTCATTCTTAACATTACATACATAGCACCACCTCAATGCACAGCTAGTATGTATATATAATCATAGCTATATACACCTGTTCACCTACCTATTAGGCATATGCAAGGGTTAAATTGAGTGTTCATTATACTTAACTCTTCATAAAATGTCCTTGTATGAACTCACATACAATGTAGCCTACCTATATAATAGACATATTATTGCCAGTTGAATATGGAGTACTTTAGAGAGGTTACAAATAGTATTGATGAGATATTTCTACCTTACATCCTGGTGTACATCATAGATGGGTTTCACTGTAATAGAAAATATCTGTGTCGTGTTGTCTGCATAGAGAAAAAAGGAAGCAATTGGTTTTTGTTGGTAGTCAGTCCTTGAGTATAGCAAATTCCTATGTAACAAGTAGCTAATGTATAAGCCATTTTTAAAATAACATGTAGTGTATTTGGTTCTACCATCTCTCTTGTCTGTATGAGCTAACTTATATCACATTCATTTCCAGCTGTCCAGTGTGGTGAGCTGAATGATCCACTGAATGGAGTGGTCAGTGTGACGCAGACAGTGTACCCTGGAATAGCCACCTATTCTTGTAACATTGGTTACTCTCTTAGTGGTGGTAACACTAGAAACTGCCAGACTAATGCAGCATGGTCCGGGACAGCACCAGTCTGCACTGGTATGTGCTATACATTGGCTTCCATACTTTAATTGCATGTACAGGGAATAATTATACTGCTGTATATAGTAGTGAAAGTATAGTCCCGCTCTGAGATGTTTACAGCTTGTTTACTATCACCACTATAGTGAAGAGTTGTAATTTGAATCCTTTTAGTTGTTAGCTGTCTCTAAATCTTTTACAAAGTGTATAAATTATGAGAGTTACCAAGGTATACTATGACAGCATAGGTTATCAAGTATAATAAAACCTCCGAAAAAGGACACTCCAGAGAGAGGACATCTTCCGAAGGGAGGACGCTGTTGCTGTCCCCATTTGAACCTCCCTCATAGTTAAGTGTCTCTGAAAGAGGACAGTCTCTGAGGAGAGGACAGGAGAGCCGTCCCCGTAGTGTCCTCTCCTCGAAGGCTTCACATTATGCATATAGATGTATTCTGTATTAGTTCATTGCTGTTAGGCTAGGGTATCAATAAGCTGTCTATAATATAGCTCTACCAATTCTATTTATTGCACTCTTATCATTCACTGTTAGTTGTGTCCTGTCCTCTATTGGTCCATCCTCCCAATGGTAATGTCCAACATCCTGAAGGCAGAGAATATCTCTCTACTGCAATGTATACCTGTGAGACAGGGTACACCAGATCATCAGGAGACTCTGAGAGAACATGTCAGGCCAGTGGACTCTGGAGTGGCTCTGAACTTGTTTGTTCATGTATGTTATTACGACACACTATAACCTAACTGTATACTTTAGATCTTTCATACTATATACCTGTAATTTAAATTCCTCGATCAAGGTGAGAATAAGTTGAAGCATCCTGACATACATTAGAAATTTAGAAGTGCCTTATTCTCAGTGCATATATAGCTTGGTGAAAGAAGAAGATAATGATGTCACCAGTCAAAAGTCATACCTATATTAATATGTCTAGAGTTATCTATAATAGTGGCTTTTAGCCAGGCCACCTACTGTGATGTGGTATATTGTCAATATAATCTAATACTGCTGGTTATTTCAACAGCTGTTAGCTGTGGGACACTGCCTCAGCTAGCTAATGGAGACATACAATATTCTGGCACTACATTCGATGAGACAGCTGAGTTCATCTGTGATACTGGATATGACTTGAGCCATTCTTCTATCAGACGATGCCAAGCTGATACTAGTTGGTCTGGAACCAGTCCTACTTGCATATGTATGTCATAAATAAACCCTCTGTAACACACACTTTTTAAAATAACACAGGCCATGATTTAAAAATCATTCTCCATATGATACATCAGCAAAGTTTAGAACTTAAAAACTATCTTGGAGCTTTTGGTGTTCTCTTTAATGTACCATAGACTTCATTTATTTCAGAGATATTCTTCTGCATTTGCTACTTGAACGCTTCTTCATTGTTGGTTAATTTGTATTTTAGATAAAATAAGCATTTATCTCATTGCTCTCTATTATCATAATGTGTGTATATCAGTGGTAGGATGTGGAGATCTGAATAATCCAGACAATGGTCAGGTGACTGTAAACAATTTCAATTTTGATGGCATTGCAAGGTATACATGTACTGCTGGATGTCCACCATCAGGATCTTCAACCAGGACATGTCAGAGTGACGGTACTTGGTCTGGCTCTATGCCTTCATGTCCAGGTAGGAAACAGCTCTTATAACTAACACATAGAATAATACCACAACATGTACGTATAATAGTTAGGCTGACAATATGCCTGACAACACATAAACAATAACAATTGAATCTGATCCTGTGACTAGGTCACAATAAAATGTAGTTTTTATTGTTCTTGTTGCATGTAACTTGTTTGCCATGAATTAAATTTCACCTACAAGTAAATCTATGTCTCATATTTTGTACAGATATTAACTGTGGGACCCTCAGCGACCCAGCCAATGGAGAGGTTCGGTTCCTAAATGGTAGTACAGCAGGAGGTCATGTGCGCTATGAGTGTGATGTAGGATACAATGTTGTTGGTCCAACAACCAGGGTGTGTCAATGCTCTCGTGATTGGTCCGGGGCCGATCCTATCTGTCAAGGTTGGCAATTTCTATTGTATTGATTTTTTTTTAAAAACTCCAGTGTTGAAGGCAGTATATATCAAAGTTGAATTTGTAAAGAATAATTGTTTAGCTGACAAAACACAATATATGAAGATAGAATGAGGCCTAGCAATACATACTGTATAACGCTTGTAATTTTCATAGATCTTATGAATTCACAAATTTATAACAAAAAGAATTCATTATACTATTTAAGTATGCTCTATGAGAGACCAGACAACATAATTTGTTAATATTCAGACCAGTGAAAAATATTATGTGCATTAGTGTAGCATTCTGATACTAAGTGTAAAATTATGATCCTAACCTAAGCTTACTATAGTTTCAATGTGGCTGGTGTAATTATGGCTGTTATCTATTATTCAGCTCTTGATTGTGGTACATTGGATGATCCAGTGAATGGTGTGGTATCTACAACAGACACTGACTTCATGTCCACTGCCACATATACCTGTAATACTGGATATCAACTGATGGGATCTAACATGAGAACCTGTCTTGCTGATCAATCTTGGTCAAACGCTCCACCCACATGTGACAGTGAGTTTTCCCATAATATGCCAAACAGACGTCACATTAATAGAAGTATACCTGCTCACAAATTATATATTAAGTAGTAAAAGTGACAAATAGCCCAAGAGTTTAGATATGATTTGCTATAATAGCTTGTCATGAACTCTCTCTGCCTACACCCTTTCATATACAGAGGTTTAAAGAAATGCTGTTAGGACACACCCTTAGTAAATCATACATCCCTTAATACACTGATTGAGGTCAGGTAACCAGCAATCACCATGGATTATTTTCACTTACACCCATCCTTACACATGAGTGGCATAGTTATATTTAACTTAGTTATGTATATTATTATTGCATTCTTTATTTCCATGCAGTTGTAACGTGTCCTCAACTATCAAGTATTCCTAATGGAGAACTGAGCTATAGCGATGTTGAATTTGGCTCCATGGCAACCTACAGCTGTTGGCTGGGATACAGATTAGAGGGAGATAGTGAGAGGGAGTGTTTGGCTACTGGTCTGTGGTCTGGCAATCAACCTACCTGCCAAGGTCTATCATCTGTTCATATCCTAGTGTAACTACAGTAGTATAGTACATATGTATGTAATTGTGTGGCTTAGTTCATTATGGCATGTGTACAGTTTGTATTGAGATTACTGTGGCACGCATGCTTAGCCTTTGTTCCCAGGCTCCCAAGCTAAAGGTTTGCATTTTATGTGGAATTAATGTTCTTGTAACTAGCTAACGTAAACAATCATTCAAAAAACATTTCTTAGGGTGGAAAGGAACAGAACTACTTCATGCTATACCCCATAGTCAGAAGTTCTAAGAGAAAACAGCTGGACCCATATTACAGTATTTTTGCTCACAGCAATAGTCTCGATATATACAAGTAGTTATAAAGTAGGAGAATCCTCAACATTGTCGGGCTCATGTTATACCTGATACATAAGTCCAATACAGAAGTGCATATTGTCTTTAGTTAGTATCAATACACAGATAGGTAATAAATTAGTACTTGACTGTATACTTATTAATGTTCACTTCTTTCTTTAGTTATTAGATGTCCATTATTGGATGATCCAGCCAACGGTCAAATCACTCTCTACACTAACACAACATTCCTTGGCTCCATTGTGATCTATAGCTGTAACTCTGCCTTTGATCTGATAGGCAGTGATAGGAGAACGTGTCTGGAATCTGATGAATGGAGCGGACAACCACCGCAATGTATTGGTTAGTGAAACACTTAATCACAGATACAATTTCAGCATCTTGAGAGAGGACATGTCTTGATAATAGCTAACAACATGAGGAGTTCTCCAACAATAAGTATTGTAGTCCAAACAGGAGAAAATGACAATTAAATAGAGATATTTGTATGTTTTTAAAGGCACACCCATAGATTCTGTCACAAGTATTTAGAAGATTTGTAATTTATCTAAATCTATATTATAGAAATAGCCTGTGGTGAATTGCCGAGTCCAGATAATGGAAATGTGGTGGTAGACAGCAGTGGTCTTGGAGCTATAGCCACTTACTCCTGTGATACTGGCTATAATCTGATGGGTGAAGAAACAAGGGTTTGTCAGAATGCAGGCTCACCGACCTGGTCCAGTTCTGCTCCCTCCTGTAATGGTAAGTGAATAATCTTACTGTGATAGAGAGAGTTGAACATCAGAAGTGGTAACCAATGAATCATTATGATGAAGCAAGGCAAGGCAAGTGCACAAAGGAAGGACAAATCCCATGACACATCGCATACTGGGCGAGTAGTGCTTTACTGCTGAGAGGTCCCGTCACTTTAGGGCTGTACTCTTTAGAGCTTCCCAGAGGTCAATCAATGCACACTTCTATTTGCAAAAGAGGGAAACAGTGTCTCTCAATGAGAGACTTGCTATGACTCAGAGAGGACATAACTAGATGGTCCACCATTGTTATTAGTTAGCTACATTGCATTGATGTTTCTCTGCGCTGTAAAATGATGAGAAGATGAGCACAGAGAAATGCAATCTCTAATAGATACCCAAACATTGTAACTTGATTTCTCTAATACACAGATCCTCTTTTGAGGATTATAGAATATAGAACATGTATGTAATGTTAAACTTCCTCATTACTCTAACAGTTGTAATGTGTCCTGAGCTATCAAATCCTACCAATGGAGAAGTGCAGTATGACCCAGATAGATCTTACCAGTCTGAGGCCATATTTAGTTGCAACACTGGCTACCAACTGAATGGTGCTTCATCTCTTACTTGTGAAGATAATGGAGAATGGTCTGAATCAAGTCCTGAGTGTGAAAGTGAGCTCAAAAACTCCTAGTGTACAACGTATATAGAAGTGAATTGCGCCATTTGTATAATACAACTAAAATAATACTGTTATTATACATTTAATCCCAGCCGATTGCTATAAAAGTATCATAATGATCAGCAGTGTAAGATAAGTTCATCAATCTTAACGCTCTTGAAGATCTGTCTAGAACTGGCTATGATGCCAGCAGTATAGGCACCTCTTCACCTTATATCACCTATTATGAGAGCTAGAAATCATAAAGTCTTCTTATTATCCTCTTCATTTGAAATGTATTCCCACAGTTGTGGTGTGTCCTGAGTTGACAGCTCCAGATGAAGGTGCTATAGAGTATAGTTCAATGCCACTAGTATACCAGACTAGAGCTGAGTATGAATGTGGTAGTGGTTACACTCTGGACGGAAATAACATTAGAGTATGTGGAGAAGATGGGACTTGGAATGGAACCTCTCCTCGTTGTAAACGTAAGTATACTACATTTTAATTATCCTAGCCAAGTATAACAATTTGTATCTGTAGATAAGTACATTATTTTTGTTATAGCTCTATCCACTAGAGTTATAGTGACATCACAGTCATTAAATGTACTTGGCATCAAACTTTAGTAATGAATTGCAATCTGTTTACATCATAACATATGCAAACAGATACCATAAAAACACTTACACATGTGGGTCACATATATAGCTACTCATGTACCTAAGATACACATCTTGTAACATTGTTGTGAGTACTTCTTGTGTTATACTTTAGCTGTTGATTGTGGAGCACTAACACATCCACCAAATGGAACTGTAGAGTTTGTACTTACTACTTTGGGAAGTGTGGCTCTCTATGCCTGCAATGAGAACTTTAGGTTGAACGGTGGTGGAACTAGGATCTGCCAGGCTGACAGACGGTGGTCTGGGTTCCCTCCTACCTGCCAATGTAAGATTATGGTCTCTAGCCATATACTGAGCACAGGGACACATACATTCTCTGGCCAGTAATACCACTCTATCAGCTAGGTAATATAGAAAAAGATGTATTGCTGATAGATTTCGCCCCTCTGTCACTGATTGTAATCCAGTGCTTATTTTAAATTTGAACTTCTCACCCAACACACTATATAAATGGTGTGTGTTTGTCAACCAAAAGCAATAAATGGAAGGGTGGGTGTTATGTTTTAAACCTAGAACTGTAGGCGATATTCCCGGCTCTAAGTCTAAGTTAGGACACACTTCATTGCATAAGGTTCTATTAGTGTTGTTCAGGAGGTTCCACTATAATTCTGTTGCTGTCGAGATAATGATATTTAACTGTTGTAGTAATTGACTGTGGAAACCCACCACATGTGTTCTTCTCAACATCTGACCAAATGACCACTACTGTTGGATCAGTCATCACCTACACTTGTTTCAGTGAGAGGAGACTGGTCGGAGAGAGACAGAGAACTTGTCTCAGCAATGGAGAATGGAGTGGAAATACACCAGTCTGTGTTGGTAAGTGAGTTAGTTCAGACTTTCCAGTTCATCATTATCAACACATAGCTACAGACCTAGATACTGGAGTTTATGTTCTTCTCATTATTGAGTTTTTTCATCATTGTGTTGTTTTGTTGACTTAATAACCTATATTCTTTACCTTCCTACATCACAACACCACTTCTTTAGAGTTCCCTTACTCCATGTCCAGGATGAAAAGCCAGCTTCCATGGGTGATGCTTTATGGTAGTTTTGTACTTGCCTTATACTTGCTAAACTGATTTAGCTATGCACATACAAACAACATGTAAAACTTGGTGGCATTAAAGCAAATTTTCATTGCTTATTATACCTGTTATTAAAGGTGTCATTTACCACGGCCTTCATTTTATAACAGAAATAGAATGTGGAAATCTAACTGCACCACTGAATGGACGGGTCAGTATCACTAATATGAAACTCGATGGTGTGGCTACATATGAATGTAATGTGGGTTATACCATTGAAGGACAGAGAACAAGAACCTGTACTGGAGAGGAAACATGGAGTGGGAGTGCTCCACTATGCCGAAGTGAGTGTCAATCTCAACATTAGTAGTAATATCTAAGAGTATACTATTAACAGTCTCTACTGAGCCTTACTGAGCCTTATAGTTGTAAACCTTATAGTTGTAAACCTTTTGTAAACCTTTAGCAACTAAATATGACAACTAGATATGAAATCCGTAAAAATACTTATTTCATTCCATTAATATATGTCTGCACTTTGTGGCTTAAACTTGTCTTCGATCTAATTTATTACTGCCAAACTCTGAGACTTAAAGTATAATTCCTTGTTTTTTTCAGTTGTGATGTGTCCAAGTTTGAGTTCTCCTGACAAGGGCCAGGTGGAAACACGGTCCCTGGAATACCAGTCCACTGCCACATACTCTTGTATTGAGGGCTATAACATTGAGGGTGATCGAGTTAGACAATGTCTTTCCACTGGAACCTGGAGTAGCCAGGAACCACAGTGTAATCGTAAGTCAAATCTCATTCTTTGACTATCTATAATATGCATGGCTTTTCAAATAAACACAAATTGAATTACTCCTCAAATTAATAATCAAAGATAACTCTGTTGTGAGGTATTTAAAGTTGTAACACATGAGATCTGTGTATATACAAGTTCCATTACACATTATTACAAGGAATTTGTTGAATATGTTTAGTACAGTAAAGTAGTAGATATTAGTGACACAAATGCATATCCAAAGTAATTTGTGTCTCAATAAATAATATTGTAAGCAAAGTTTTCTTACTCTAAGTATTCTGGCATTATACATCATTATTACTTTGAGATATATAGAGACAAACCTTCAAATTAGGCAAAAAGTATAACAGGTTACTGTGTCCTTTGATGAAGTGAAGTTTAATATTAACTTGCGGTATAAACACTTCTTTAAAGTAACATAATTATTATTTCAGCATTGGATTGTGGTGAACTTTTCTCACCACCAAATGGAGTTGTAAGTACCTCCAATACAACACTGGGATCACAGGCTACCTACTCTTGTACTGGACCAGGATACATTCTATCTGGTGACAGTAGTCGCCAGTGCTCTATTACTGGGCAATGGACTGGTACACAGCCATCCTGTGACAGTAAGACACAAGTAGTAGAAAAATATAAGTCAAGTTCCTTTCATGGGTTCAAGGACAACTATTGTCGTTCTTGTATTACATAATAATTATGCGTGAATAACAGTACCATGGTAACAAGAAAAAAAGGTGTGTAATTCCAGGATCAAACCAGAGATCTTTTGTTTAATAAAGCAAACACTTAGCCATTCCACCACCCTGGAGTTACAGTTGTAAAGGACACTACTATTGCAAGTCTCCAGAACTAAAACGCCTGTAGCAAAGATCGAAAGTATTGTGGACACTAAATTATAGTATTATTGCTAAAATTTTGAAATATTGCTAAATGGTTGCTTTCTTACCTTAATTAAACCTCTAAACATAGATATTTAGTATTATTATGATGTGTCTGGTGACAGTTTGATCACAGATGTTATGACCAATGTGTTTGTTTATGATACAGATATTAATGAGTGTGACAGTATGAACGGAATGTGCCAACAGCTGTGTGTGGATACTGACGGTAGTTTCCAGTGTAATTGCAGAGGGGATTACCAGCAGTCTCCTGATAACACTTTCAGTTGTGTAGGTAAGATCACCTCTCTTATATGGTCAGCAGAGTATCACTCTATACTGGCTCATTTGTGATAGGTAATATTTTGCTTGTAGCTATGATTGAAATAAGCCACTTATAGGTGTGCCAACCACTAAGTTACTATACAATAATATTTAATGGTGTAGAAACAGGCAATATCCTTGTGTATAGCTATGTAGAGATATTATATGAAAAGCAAGGCAGTGTGGTAGCTATACATGAATCAAATTAGTAAAGAAGCATCAACGCAAGGCAAGTGCATACAACAACA
>JAODVQ020347681.1:0-11713 GCA_025400075.2 Phenganax stokvisi | reverse complement strand
TACCTACGTGAACCCCCCGGAAAGTTTACACTATGACTGTATGACTGTATGACTGCATGACTGACTCATGTGAATTTTCGCCACTCATCACAATACTGCAAAGTTTTGAAAAAACTTTGCACTAAAAAGGGAGAAATAGAAGCACGCGTCGGTGAGTTTTTAAAATTGACAAAAAAAAGAAATGGGGGATACTGCCCCAGTGCAGAAAATCCCACTCATTTAGGTTCCAGGGGCGCATTGGGCACTGATCTAAAGTACAGCCTATTGTTGTGGCCTAATCCACAGTGGTTAAGGCAAGATAGGAGTATCAGGCCGCAACATGAACGAATGATCAGCACCATTGAGAGCTAACACGAGAGAAAGATATCACCCTTCAGTGGATTAGTTACCGTGACAAAAAGACCAGACGATATTACCCATGTCTTAGACATAAGCAGACATAGTAAATTGAGGAAAATTGTGCCTGTCACAGCTTTTGTATTGCCTTTCATTAATCGGGCTAAAAAACCGGCAGCGTTTAAAGAACGCTAATGTGTCAACAATTAAGAAAATTGCTACTTTAAGTTGCAAAGAACTAATTAACACGAGAAATGCGTGGGTGAAAGCGCCACACTTTGAAGTAGGAAAGCGAGAGAAGTTTGATCAACATAAAGACGCCTTGAACATTGTCGAAAATGAAAATAGAATGTAGGTGCCCCGGCAAACTTAAAAATTCAGACTTAGAAGAGCACGCCCGTAAAGCATTGACTCTTCTAAAGGATCATAATTTCACTAGGCTAATAACTAAAGACTGTCACAAATGACTTTACCATAGTGGACTGCGAGGGTCTTTCGCGAAATTACGTTCAAAGTACTGAGTACGGAGGGATAGACAAATCGCAAAGAAACTGATCAATAAGTGTGTAACATGTAAAAAAGTTGTAAGCAAGTCATACAACACCCCTCCCACTGCCGCCTTGCCAAAGTTTCGAGTACGCGAAAGCTTTCTATTTTAAATGTAGGAATGGACTTTGCCAGACATTTTTCTGTCAAAAATACTAAAATGGATGGGGAAAAGTTTACATTGCCTCGTTTTCTTGTTGCGTGACGCGTGGCATACGTTTGGAATTGACAGAGGATTTGACATTACAAACGTTTTGAAGAGCACTCAGAAGATTTTCGAGTAGATGCGGAACACCTGCATTGATTGTTTCAGACAATGCAAAGACATTTAATGCCAAAGAAAAGGCATAAAGGAAATTGTTAACCCCCCCCTGATACGAAAAGAAATCTAGAAACAACTAAAACCGAATGGCCATTCAACCTTAAATGTGCTCTCTGGTTGGGAGGATTTTTTGAACGCATGGTCGGATGTGTTAAAGAATGTTTGAGAAAAGTTCTTGGTAATGAAAAACTGACATTGGACGAACTACCAACTGTAGCGATAGAAATAGAAGACACACTGAACTCACGACCTTAAACATATACATACAAGGAGGCAAATGAGGAAGTCTTAACAACATCACATTGCATTTTTTGAATGCGCTTAAACGCTTTACCAGGTGAGGTCATAGAAGAAGAAGAAGTAGAGAATGAGACTAGCTGTAGTACAAGACTAGGATATTTAACCATTAGATTAGCGCATTTTATGAATAGATGGAGGAAAGAATACTTAACAGACCTAAGAGAATTCCACAATACAACAGTAAAGGACAGCAACCGGTCAACAGAAGAGGTAGATGTCGTGATAGTTTATGCAGTGGAAGACAGCTGTTGTTAAAAGAGTGATCAAAGGTAACGATGAAATAGTTAGAGGTGCAGAGGTGAGAATCATTGCCAAGGGTAAGCACTTGCACATTTCCATGCCAGTTCAAAAACTATACCCGTTAGAAATAAGAAACACCCTCCAAAGTTCAGTAGGGAATAAGAGAAAACAGCTCGAAAACTGAAGCAACATCCCCAGACGCAGTCCTATAGGTGCGCAGTATCTTTAGATTCGCGATGGAAAACAAAATGCATGATTGATTCGTAGGCGAATCAAAGGGGGGAGAGTGTCATATCTGCTCAGCAATATTTTAAGATAATGTAAAAAATAATGATAAGAGAATCTTAATCGTGTAAATGCGCGGATATAGATAAAGTAGGCAAACACAAGGATGCGACTGTTGGCCGCAAAGCGTGGAAATACCTATGATAAAAATAAGACACAAAAAAACGAAGTTAAGTTGAGAGAGGCAGGGTTTTGGGGGGATTCCATATAATCAACATAGAGCGAATATAAGACCGAGATTGACGGAATAGAAGTACAATTGTTGTGCTAAGAAGTAGAGAAAGGAATTTTATTGGTACGCTCACTTTATTATTGTCGCAACTGTGTAAATTCATTGCGTTCATCAAATAAAATATGAAAGATTCAGTCCATTGATCAGAGTTGAACGTACCAGTCAGCTTGAATGTTCGCAAAACTAACGTTCCTTGATTAAGCTAAGACATTTTCAAAGCAAATGATAGCAGTGTATAATAGAAATTTGAAAAAAATTATAACTGCTTACAGGATATTATACTACAAGTATGAGGATGGACTGGATGAAAGTAGAAGTAGAGGGACTGAACTGCCCTGTCTGTTGAGTGAAGGTTGGAATTTAGAATCGAGGAGGCCTTCCCGGAGTTAAGGTACATCTAGGGAAGAGCACGAAGAAAGACTTTGAATAGCTATAATTTGCTCATATTTCCATCTTAATGCAATCATTAGCTTTGAAACTGTGTTAGGTTAAAGACAAATCATGAGCGTTCAATGCTAAATGTTTTGAATAATTTAATTTTGTCAGTGTTATATTCCCTCTTTGCATCTTCTGCATTGGTTAATAGTTTTACCACAGTGGCCATGCGGACCTCAAAATCTGGCAATGGTCTGCGATGTTAGCTGCTCAGCGGATTCGTTGGAATTCGTACAATCAAAATGGCGTCTGTTCTTGCTCAAATAAGTGTAGACGAAGTTCTCGACGAAGTTCTGGCGGAGAATTCAGGTGAAGAAAGCGATTTGGAAGAAAATTATATGGCTGATAAGAGTGCAAGTCTTGATGCGACGATCAACTGCTGTTTGGAAGTATTCAGCATTGGATAGTTTTGAACTGGGGCCAAACATAGGAGCATTTAAACAGTGTGTGTAAAATTTTATCCAGGCATCTCTTTTAGCATTTCAGCCTCCAAGTGAGCCCATGAAGGTGCTATTAAATAAAACCTTAAATTGTGGCACTGTATTAGCTGCCGAAAGCAAACAATGGCTAAAGAAGATTAGTCATCGGTTGTCAGGAAAAATTAGTATCAGACGACCTTATCAAGGCGAAATCGTTAGGAATTTTCCATTTCAGATGTTTTTGGCTCTTAAAACTTCAGTACAGCACTCCCGAAAAGCAGAGATTACCGATAATGTTGCTTATAATGATAGCAAGAATCAAAGTGTCATGTCTTTTTCATAGAAAACAGCTGTGCTTGTGTTTTTATCAGTGTTAAGTGGCTACTCTGAAACAACTGTGAAAGGCTTCCTTAAGAAAATCCTTAGAAGAAGAAGGCATGGTTTAGCTCGTGTAATTGTAGGCTGTGATAAAGAGGTGTGTTTCACATACAAGAAAAAGACTGGACAGTTTTGTATTTCTTTTCATTATGGAATATGGAACAAAGCTGGTTTCCCTCTTCATAACATATGATGTTTCAAGCACTTACCTTTTGAGTTTGAAGAATTACTTGGAACAGTAAAGGTTTTTATAAGTAGCTACTTAAATTGTTTATGTTTACAAGACAAAATGCCGTCTCTCCTAGTAATGAGATCTTGCCTGGGAATCTGGTAACTGTGTAGAAGACTGCTTTATGTGGTGCTTAAAATGCATGACCCTGCATGAAGGTCTAGTTCTATGTAATATATAATAAAATTGGTTTATGCTTACCAAAACGCAACCACAACAGATTGTTTGGACTGTTTGGGAAACCTCAGGTGGCAAAAAATATTTGGGGACCACCAAGTATTTAAAAAAATACAAAAGAACAGTAACTTCATAGAACATTCTGTAGCTTTATTGGATCTATTTGCATTTGGAGTTACAATTCTTTTGTATTTTGTACAAAATCTGTCGTAGTAAAATTAAGCTTAGCATGAATAAATGTTATATGTAATTTTCACAATGTAGGGGCTATTACTTTAGCCATGAGTGTGCTCAAATGCAAAAAAAGTCATACAACAACAATAGTGTAAATATTTCCAACAAATTTTACATGTTAAAGTATTCTTTTAAAACTCTATAGAAACATAGATATTTGACAATATACAGTACTTTAAAGCCTGAATATCAGGTAAACAATATTAACTGTTTTGAACATAAATCTGCTTTGCAGGTGTACAAATAGCACTAACATACAAAAATATTTTATAAATAATGTACCGTATGGATGGTTTGAATAAAAGCATGGCTTGCAAGTAAACACATAAGTTTGCTATTGTAATAAACATATCTCATCATTTATTTTTTCAAGCAGTTTACCAGCAACAACACTGTCTTCAATAGTTTTTCGATACTTGTGTGAGCAATAATAGCACTGGTCTTCAAAAATCTAAAGAAATCTGCAGTGACAGGATTCACCTAATGTAACTCTGGATGGTATGTATTTATGCTTGTATACAATTTATCAGGAAAATAATAGCCTCTCTCTCTCAACCAGACTAATTGGACAAATTCAAAACGCAAAATCTGCCACCACCTCCCTGAAAAAGTAGTGTTTTGGCTGTACCTCGCAATAGCCACATGTTTCGATTCTCGGCGTTCCATTGAGACCGCATTCAAACCCAGCTGGTACTTTTCAAAGACCTGTAAAGCATCTGCAGGAATAAGATGGCCCATATTCCAAATGGTACGAGTAACTGATTGTGTGAATAAACAACATGCTCGAAAGAAGTTTGCCCAGTATTGCTTCAACAAGTCCAGGTCTGATAAGGAAACATTTACTACTCTACAGAAAATTGAGACACGTTCCCTTCACTGTACGCAAATATATACAAAAGCATGAAGTGCAAATTCTTGACACTCAGAATCACTTTGCTCTTTGACAGCTTCAGTGACAAACATGAAATTGTGTAAAAACATTCTAGAATCTTGCCCAGTAAATCGATATTGGAAATCTTTACCAGTTGCTTTGGTGTCATTAAACCACCGTTTCACCTTTTTTGCAAGACGAGACAACTTTGCAGTTTTCAAGAGACAACTTACAAGCCTATAAAGAGTTGTTGTGTGTGGTAGATCATTAAAATGAGCTACATTGGAAGCTATAGTTGATTTACCAATGCTATGATATAGGATTAACCTAAATATCTGTTGGCAAGCATTATTTTTGACATGTAATGGTTCTATGTGTGCTCGATCTAAAAATGCCCAAGTAAAGGCTCAAACTCTTGGCGAGAATTTTCATTACAAATAAATGAAGTTATTTTATTTCTCTTTGTTTTGGAAAGGCATTTTTGTTTTTCAAGCTTTTCTTTAAGTTTTTTTTACTTTCTTTGAAACAAGAATTCTTTTGGTATATGCCCAAGGTTGGCATGTACAACCAGATTCTGTGCCAAATGTCCCATTGACCTCATCACAGTCCTCAATGTTGACATTGGCAAATGTCGAAAAATATTTTGCACTAACTGGCAATTCACCAGCCAGAAAAGCCATCATTTTTAAATCATTAGGAAACTCAGAAAATGTGAATCGAACATTTTTTCCAAGGATGTTAAACACTTTTTTCTCAATTTCATTCATTTCGTGAAACAAAAATTTTACGTAGCGCTCAACAACAACCGAGTTTTCATTACAGTTAGCTCCAAAAATCATGAAATTTTCTGTGTTACTCAAAATGTTTTTGCCCCGATTAAGAAAACTAATTAGCCATGTACAGGCAGTACTGTACTTCCCAAAAAGGGGCCCCGTCTCCCCCTAATGCAACATGAAACACATTGATAGCATTGTCAAACCAGGAAAGGTTCTCCCTCGAAACATCAGCCAGTTTTAGATAGAAGTTTGCTAAAAGAGGCAAGAAATCAGTCAAATGTCGGTAGCAGCCTTCAATCTTTTTGGCAATCATCCAGCCCATAACAAAAACCCTCCTTCACACAACACACTTTCCTAATTTCCAAAGACCTAACATAAGCCATCATTTTATCATAAGGCACGAAACGAAGAACATTGCAAGACATGACCTTAATTATTTTCTTACTTACTGCTATTAATTATTGATGACGATGATTTATACACAGACCTATACTTTTGCTTACCCATCACACCCCTGCTAAAGTAAGTTGATATGCTGCGTAACATATTTTGACCTGACACTTCAAATTCCTTAAGTTTGCGGTTGTAAATTTTAGGAAAAACCTTCTCACACAACTTGGGTTGTTTAGAAATAGCTTTGACTGAATCTTTCTCTGAGAACTTTGTTGTAATTGTATCAACTAAACCTGAAAGTGTTGTCATAACATTAGAAGGCGGGCCACCATGAATCCTATTCACTGCTCTGAAAGTTTCACTGCGTCTCTTTGTAATAGTCCTTTTAGCAATCATAGACTGTCCAGCTTAACCAAAAAAAAAACCCTAATAAGTAAAAGTTCTGCAAAGCTGTATGGGATGCTGGAATGAAAAATACATGTACATGTACTTGCTCATGTATTTATATCATTTCGAAATATTTTCATATTTTTAATTAAATCATTTTCAAAAGGGCACTTGCTTTTAAAAGGAAATTAGGATAGAATCAAATTAAACATAGAGATAAGTGAATGTATCATTTATATAGCAAAGAAATTAATAAAACTTACAGCTATTGGTAGTAGGTTTCAGTTTCCGGTTATGTATTGCTGCTGGATGCTGCACAAGTACCTGCTTCTCATTTTCTAAATCATTTATAGCATCATCGAGAAAAGCAATCTAAAATGAGATATAAATTGTTTGTACAAAAATCTCAAGAATATTAATAATGTTCACGTCCGGCATGCATAAATAAACAAAAATACAACAACATTTGGAAAGCATGGCTAGCCCTGGAGTTTCAGACTACATTAAACTTTTGGAAACTTTTGATGCTCTAAATTTCTGGGGCCAACATAATACAATAAGAGCTAACAATCACATATTATAAACCTCTTGCTTTGTTTATGCTTTCTGGCATGCAAGAATGGATTAATGATTTCTAGTTATAGGTTAAGCTTGACTGCATTTACCTTGTTATCAAGCCTTCTTCGTTTACAATTTAGAGCATTTACATTCTTTTGGCCTTCCTGAACGGAATTGTGTGCAATAGGTTCTGTCGGTGCATCCGGGAACTGTAAGTTGCGCGCCATAGCAACAAGGCAAAGGGGAAAAGAAGTAATGGCCGCTTTTCACTTCGTTGTAACGTTAAACTTATTGCCTTGCTGAAAATGCCTAAAAGTTGCTGTGTGACGCTTTGTACAACAAATAAGAAAGAGAATCCAGAACTTAGTTACTATTTAATTCCAAGTGAAGCGACAGAGCCGAAGAGAAGAATTCTTTGGATTCAAGCAATACGCCGAGAAGATGTCAATGGGCGCCTTTGGTTTCCCAAGTCAGATTATGACTATGTCTGCTCAAGGCATTTCCTGGGAGGTATGAATAACTTCTAACGAGCGTTAAACCTTTGATGTGTGACATTACAGTCAAGCAATGCGGAACTGTTATTTTATTGTACATGAACTTGTTAATATATATTTTAATTGAAGGCGAAAAGTCTAATGATGAAGATCATCCTAGTTATGTGCCATCCATCTTTCCACACAAGAAAACTACTGAAAAGTCCACTAAAGCAAAACTGAATCGCTTTGAGAGGAAAAGGAAGCGAGAATGCATCAGAGAAACAATTGACGGTATAAAAAAAAGTGAAAAATTGGCACGTGTACAGCCAGTACAAGCAGTTTCAGTTCAAACACACAATGTATGCATGAATACAGATAAAGAGCAAGAGCACATTGAACATAGTCAAGAGTCCAGTGTAGACAAGAAATGTGATGATCTCCAAAATGTTGATGAAAGCACATTGTTTGCAGAGAGAAATATACTTCTGGAGAAAAATAAGAAATTAGTTTCAGCACTCAACACAGAAAAACTGAACTTCATAAAATTTTCAGCACAAGTCAGTAGCAGTAAAGCAAAACAAGATGAAGAGTTAACTGCATTGAAATCAAGACTTGATCACATCTCATTGAAAGCAAATTCTGTGGAGAACAATGACACCCAATGCAAAACAATGACAGGACTTAGTTGGCAATGTTTTTCAATTTTGTATGATTACATGAAAAACTTTGTGCCAGACTCAAGTCAGTATAAACTAGAAGTAAAAGATCAGTTGTTTATAACACTTGTAAAGCTTCGTCAGAACCCATCATCTGACTTCCTTTGCCATCTTATTGGTTTGGCTAGGTCAACACTAGTGGAAATGATTGGACGATGGCTCAATTTGTTATATGCCAAGATTAGTTTTTTAGTTCACTGGCCTGACAGAGATACAATGTTTCACCCAATACCTCCTCATTTCAAGGCTCAATATCCAAGATTTACATGCATTATTGATTGCTTTGAGGTGAAGATTGAGAACCCAAAACCTCACAAGGCTAGAGCTCAGATCTACTAAAATTACAAAAAGTCAACAACGGTAAAGTTTTTTATTGCCTGCCATCTAGCGGGCTGCATTACGTATTTGAGTCCCGCTTGGGGAGGACGAGCATCTGACGTAGAGATTGTGCAAAAATCAGATTTTATTATCCATGACCACTTTTTGCCTGGGGATCAAATCTTGGCAGACAGGGGGTTTACGTTGTATGAGAATTTCGCAGTCCAGGTAAATGCAGAACTCATCCCACCAGCCTTTATGAAAGGTAGAAATCAGATGCCTGCTAAAGAAGTGGAAAAGTCAAGAGTGAAATCAAATGTTAGAATCCACATTGAACGTGTTATTGGTGCATTAAAAAATAGATATCATATTTTGGATGGCCCTATGCCACTTCGCTTTATAAAGTCATTGAAAGAAGAGGCTCTTAGTAGCTCTTCAATATCAATAGTAGACAAAATTGTGAATGTTTGTGCAGCTCTTGTAAATCTTGAGAAAAGTGTTGTTTATGATGAGTCACAACCTTGGAGTGACAACAGGGACACTATCAACACAACAGTACAAATATGTAATTAATCCTTCTGCTGATATTCATCTTGTTTTGTACACTTGGCACTACAAAACCAAACTGACTTTCTTGGACCAGTCTTCAGTCCAACACAACTAAAGTGAAACCACTTGTATTTACATTGGTCATTATCACAGCCAACCATTCTATCATCTTTCTGACTATGACATTTACAATAATGCTGATCATGTTCAATGCTTGTGTCAGTGTTTTTGATATTATCACTGCCTGTAAGTAACTCTGGTAGAATGTGTTTTTTTTTAAATAACATAGTTGTTTGTTGCATTGCTTCAATAAATTCTTCATCTCTATGTACTGGTGTTATAACACAGTCAATTGGTGTCCATGTTACAAAATGGCAGAGTGAAACTTGGCAAACATACATTTGTAGCTGCACTTGAGCATAATACTGATGAGTTGCTTTCAAGCTTCCTGTTTGATCTAAATGACCTTTTTTATCTAAACAAAATTCCTCACTCCTAAGATTTTGTCTAGCCCAGTTATATGGGCATTTGACCTCAACCACTCCATGACCAAGCCATGGTTGTTCTTTTGAAATTCTAAAACCAGCCTTCATAACAACTGGATTGTTATGTTATTTCATAATTTGTTCTGGTGCAAGAATTTGCCCTGAGAGACAACTGCCTCCACTCTCAGAAGATTTGGCAAATGCTTTTGAATATGTTTTCAAACCATTTTACTCGTTTTCTTTTCCCCAGAGAATTGCTGGGCTTCTGATTTACTGTAAAGAAGGATTGCATATTGAAGTTACCAAAGATTTTGCTGGATTTTCCATGCTGGTATGCAAGACTGTATGAACTTTGGAGGCAGTAATCCTGCCAATTCTTTGTTCATGCCAAAGAATGCAATTAGACTGTTCCACTGTTGCTTTCTCCAGGGCATCAATTTGTGCCACTGTAAATACGATCATATGCATTGCGTCACTTGGAGATAGATTCTCTTTGTTCTCAGCAAAAAGTTGTTTCAATGGCATTGGAAAACCTTCATCCTTTGTTTTTGTTTTCTGCCAAAAAAAATTGTCTGAAAATCTAGAAAATTTGCTGAGGCAAACAGATTTCTTACTTTTTTGGGCAATCATTATTAAAAGTTGCTGTTGCTCTTCTTTGGTGGCCATGTCAGGATGCTTGGCCTCTTTGTTTGAACAAACTTTTTCTTTGGCTTGCTAGGTGTAGAATGATATATTGTTTATCATATCAGGCTCTACTTTATCAACAAAAAAGTCATTCCACTTACAGGGTTCACTTGTACAAGCAACTTTAGTGTAGCCCAGTCTTACTGCAGCCTCAACTTTAAATAGAATTGCAGCCACGTGAGAACATGACTCACCCAACCTGAAAACCAAAATAAAACTCAAAATGAGTTTGCAAAAGTTCTATTTTACTTACTAGAATGTAAAACAGATAAGTTATTTACCCAGCTTTGCAAGTACAATGACCAGTAAGAACTGATCCGTCATCCTTGACGGCAACCCAGGCAGAATAATTGTCCTCAGAGACCTTCCAGGATGGCTTGACTTTCGCCATAAAAATAAAATTATCCGAACCGGCTGGTTTGAATGAATAAACTGTTTGAACCCAACCAGAAGTAAAGTAATTATGAGCTTCTAATGATCTGTAGCTATTCATCGTTTGCTTTGTGAAGACTGCTCCTAAAAGAGACGATAATATTTAAAACGTAGGCTGAGTATAAGGAAATATTCGAAAGTTAAACATTTTGCTTACCAGGTGATTCAACAAGATAATGATATATATCAGGGTATGCAACATCAGGCCAAGACGTAGGATCATTTTTCCAGCAACCCGCGGGAGTGCGAAATGGGCATTCTTTCATACCAATGAACGCGATTCTTTTCATGTACCTTGCAAGATCTTCTCCAACAAGTGAATCATAGTATTCATACGACATGTATGGAGCTTGTTTTGTAATTAGAAACTTCTGAAAACGCTTTAGTTAACAGTAAAGGTCACAATGGTCACAGAAAACATGATTTGCAATTGTAATGTTTTCCCCTTTGCGCTGAAACGAGGCGCGTTGCTATGGCGCGCGACTTAAAGTTCCCCGATGCACCGACAGAACCTATAGCTGCCTGCTCTCGATTTTCTTTTCTTGCCTTCATCATCAGTCCAACATTAAAGCGAGAATACCGCTTAGCTTTACTTAGAGGCATCCTACAAAACGCAGTTGGTCATGGCTCAGAACAGGCTAAAAAACTAGGAGTAGAAGAGCATTATAAAAAAACAAAAAACATTACATTTATACCTGATAAACGAGTGTTTACATCAACTGAAGAGCTTAGTCTGCTAGAAAGCACATCAGGATCCTTTTGAACAATAATTCTCTTTAAATATTGGCTTGCATAAAAAGCAACAAATTTCCATTCGCAAGTTATGTTGAACAAGAAATATTCCCAATAGTTGGTCGTAGTATTTGATGTCGAATGAAAGCACAGAGGAGGTATATACAGAGGGGAAACACGCAGAAAATTATGTCACGCTCTTT